>SJYX01012038.1:198640-226440 GCA_006410675.1 Oreotragus oreotragus | reverse complement strand
GGCGGCGGCTGCGGGCCGGCGCGGGACCCGGGTCGCCCGCGCTCTCCGGGTGACCCGGGCCCGGCCGCAGGCGCGCGCGGGGGCGGCGGCGCCCCAGCCCAACTTGGCCTCGGCCTCGCCCTCTGCCCGGCCCGCGGGTGTCCCCTCCTTCCCGCGATTCCGTGTCTTCTCACGCTCCCCTCCTCCCTCCCCGCGTCCAGCCCTGGCTCTCCCCACCTTGTAAAACAAAGCCGGGGGAAAAAAAATGCCTGCCTGTGCAGCTCGGAGCGCGCAGCCCGTCTCTGAATAAGAAGTGAGTACAATGGCGTGTTGTTTGTAAAAGCTTCAAGTCCGTCTTTTTCCAAAAAAAAAAAAAAAAAAAAAATTGTGAATGCTGCATGCCTCATGCTTCCCAGCGCCTCGCGGGAGAGAGCCGGCTATAGAACAGGAGGTGAGACCCCCCGGGTACCCCCCTTCCCATCTCCCGCCGCGAGTTTTCCGTCCCAGCCAGTCCCGGGAGGGTTGCAAACGCCCCGCTGGCAGCACGCGGACGTTTTCCACCTTTCGTTTCCCGTCCAAGGTGTTGGATCCCAGTCTGGGGTTGGAGGCAAATCTATCGCCGGATCCACTCCTGGCTGCTTCTCCCCATTCTCCCGCGGGTGCCTGGGCGTTTTGCATCTGTCTTGGGTGTAGCTTTGGGACACTTAGGGGAGTTTCCGAAGGAGGAGGGTCAGCTCTTGGGAGTCGCCCGACGGGTGACCCTGGTCACACTTGTTGCCCACAGCGCGGTGGCATAGGCAGTGGTGCTGAAAAAAAGCCCATTTCTCCTGGAATTGAGTCGTCAGTTGTGGCCGGGAACGAAGAAGACAGACGTGGGTGCGGATGAGAGGCTAGGATTAAGCGGAGGCTGTGAGGTGCTGCAAGCAGAGATGGTGCCCAGAGTGTGTGGAAGGGGTGAATCTTTGATTCCTTATTCTAAGAAGCTTCTCTTCATGATCATACATCAAACGACATGGAGATGAAAACCCAGAGGGTTCCCCATATTCGTGCGGAAAGACTGTTGTTTTTTATTTTGGTGTTTCACCAGGTTCTGCCCATTCTGTCTGCCAAATGTGCATTATATATATTTCTGTTAATTAAAAAGAAAAAACAATAACTTAAAAGAATTAAAATACACCAGGAAATGTATTAGCTTAATAATACACACAGTACACACACAGTCTTAAAAAAAAAAAATCTCTTCCTTTTCCCCCTAATCATATAATATCTTAGTTTGGCATTGCAATTCAGGATTGGGATTTGGAAGCATCAAGGTAAACGGTCTTGGTGTTTTCCAGTGCTGCAGACAAGAAATCAGTGATGGGAAAAATCAGAAAGATGAGAAGAGAGCACAGAGAACTGGGGAGGAAAGGCTTGGACAGCTTCCTTCAGAGAGATAATGTGGAGTTTCTGAGTGATTTTCTGTTATTTTTGTTCCAAAGATGGCTTAATTTTAGATGATGACCTTTATTTTTCACTGAGACTCACTAAGCAGCTTGGAGGTTGGGTGAGGTGGCTAGACAGCAGATGACAGTAATTTCAGCTGTTATCAACATTTCTATTAAAATGTTTCAAAAAATTAAAGCCTTGAACACGTGCTGTGCCATGCTTAGTTGATCAGTTGTGTGGGACTCTGTGCTCTCTGGACTGTAGCCATGAAACACATATCCAATGCTTATTTGAGATGAAGTTTCCTTTATGAATATCACATGTTGAAAGGTGTCTGCTAATTTGTGGTTTTATTTGAAGCAGGTGACTGTATCAGGAGGAAAATGTGTACATATCTGTGCATAGCAGGTTGAACCATTTGAAACTGCTGAAATGACCTGTACTTATGTGGAATCCCCACTTGGAGCCCAGGCTAGTTACTTCATCAGGGCCCTGACTTCCCTTCAAAGTCCAAATCATTCAGAGTTAGGCTGATTGAGGAGCGCTTTGTTACCTGCCATCATTACACAACACTCCTTACTTAGGTCTGGTGCTTCACATAGCTTTGATTGCAAAGCTTCTTTCAGATGGGCAACAGATGATGTATTTTATGAACTCCAGCTGTGGCGGTCCTACCTTTAACTCACAGTGGTAGACAAGAGGGCAAAGTATGTAGTCATGTGAAAATTGACACTCCTTATTCCCTTCTTATTTTCAAGTAATTTCAGCTACCTGTATGATGTTTGGGTGCAATTGCATAGGCATTTCTTATGTACTTACCTAAAAAGTGTTATTCAGATTGCTGCTAAGTCACTTCAGTCATGTCCGACTCTGTGCGACCCCATAGATGGCAGCCTACCAGGCTCCACCATCCCTGGGATTCTCCAGGCAAGAGCACTGGAGTGGGTTGCCATTTCCTTCTCCAATGCATGAAAGTGAAAAGTGAAAGTGAAGTCGCTCAGTCGTGTCCGACTCTTAGCGACCCCATGGACTGCAGTCCACCAGGCTCCTCCGTCCATGGGATTTTCCAGGCAAGAGTGCTGGAGTGGGGTGCCATCGCCTTCTCTAGTTATTCAGATTAGGTTATAATTTTGTTAAACACCAGAGTAATTTTGGGCTTCCCTCATGGCTCAGCAGTAAAGAATCCACCTGCCAACGCAAAAGACGTGGATTCAATCCCTGGGGTTGGGAAGATCCTCTGGAGAAGGAAATTCCAGTATTCTTGTCTGGGAAATCGCATGGACAGAGAGGCCTGACCGGCCATGGAGTTAAAAAAAGTCAGACATGACTTAGAAACTAAATAACAACAACAACAACAAAGTAATTTTACTTATATTTGTAAGAATTATGGATGGTAAATCAATTATTCTGTCCAAGTTAATGATATTTTGAAGTGTCCCATCTTTCAGCCATTCTATTACCCCTTTTGGTTCAGTGTTGCCTTTCCAATCAAATACTCTGTAGTAAATGGCTTATTTTCCCTTTAGCAAGTAGAAGTCTAGTATCTCTTGAATTTTCTAAAAATAAATCCATTAATGATATTTTGGAACAGCTGAGATAAATAATAAATGGATTTAGAGTCACCTCAGAGTATATGGGAATTTGTAAGAGAAACATAAATCCACTCTAATGGAGCAATTAGCTTTGTACAGAGCCTGTAGGTCTAAGGTGTGAGGCGAGGTTTTAATTTTTTTTTCTTGATAATGTTCACTGTTGAAATGGAAAGAACATATCATCTCTTGGCTGCACCTGTGATTGAGCCAGAATGGGTGACAATAGTTTTGTTTTTCTTTTTTCAAGATATCAGAGATTGAATAACAAAATACAGAGCATACTTAATCATGAACCCACTTTGGACGCGGGCAAAAAGAAATGATAGAGCTATCGAGTGGTTTATTTGCCATCACGTTTTATCAGATAATTACTAATGTTTTACTTTGAGCAACAATGTCTGGAGTGCAAATTCACTTATAATACAGTCCCTTTATTGTAACACATTTTTAGATAATTTGCTTGAGATATAGCGTGTTCTTGAGAACAGGAATAATACCTTAGCCTTTTTTTATGAGCATTCAGATAGCTAGTTTAGTACCATCAACTCTTAGGAGTTTTGCAGATGTGTTCACTAGCACGTTGGACAGGTATACATTGTTAAGTTAATTAGGAAGACTGCAGGCATTCTTTTATTCTTTTTTTTTTTTTTTTTAAGGTTCTTGGTCCAACTCCTGGTTTTTTCCTCCTCCTATTGGAAACCCCAATAGCAGCAGAGAGCTGAGACCCACCCCTTTCTCCCTGAACCTCATATATGGTCCCGGACGTGACCTCATGGGCACACTTCTGGTTTGGGCTCTGGAGCTCTCACCTGGACCACTTTTGCTGACCCCTCTAAGCTCCCTTCTCTGTTGTTGGCAGTGGCGGCCCCTGATTTGCTGGACCCTAAGTCTGCGGCTCAGAACTCCAAACCCAGGCTCTCCTTCTCCACCAAACCCACCGTGCTTGCTTCCCGGGTGGAGAGTGACACGACCATCAATGTTATGAAATGGAAGACGGTCTCCACGATTTTCCTGGTGGTCGTCCTCTATCTCATCATCGGAGCCACCGTGTTCAAAGCCTTGGAGCAGCCTCACGAGATTTCCCAGCGGACCACCATCGTGATCCAGAAGCAGACGTTTATTTCCCAACACGCCTGTGTCAATTCCACCGAGCTGGACGAACTCATCCAGGTAAGGCGCCCAGGAGTTGTTACTGCATTTCCCCTGCGGGGAAGACAAGTAGGAAGCGGCAGTAGCTCAGCATCTGCCTGTGGGGTCCTCTGCCTCGTTTCTCCTTAGCCTGGGCCTCTTGAGCCACTGTTCCTTTTTCTCAGTGTTGTGCTGCCTCTCCTCCTGCTTTTGTCGTCTCTTCTCCTCCTCCTCCTTATTTCTCCATCTTGCTGCTCCTTCTCATCCCCTCCTGCCCTTGTGTTTCTCTGCTTCTTTCCTGGTGTCACCTCCCTTCTTTCCGTTTGCCTTGTCTTGGAACTGCCAGTGAATGCCCGTGCACGTGGGGTCACGCTGCTGGAGGCCCTCAAGGCGAGAGGACCCTTGCCGGCTGAGCAACTTGGCTGTGAAGAGTGAAGGGAAAACACGAGGCAGGAAAAGTGCAGTGACTGTGGCACTGGCCGTCGTAGGGAAGAAAAGATGGGTTTGTGGTGCAGCCCGCTTCAGGTGGGCACCCGTCATGGTCAACAAGCCGTAGGTCACTTCATTAATCTCACCAAAGTATAACTCCAGTAACTGGCTTTTTTAGGTGTCTGGGCAAAAGTGATTAATCATTGCTTCTCTAAACCCCAACTAAAAGCAATTTACTACTAACACAGAAAAATGGAGTTTTTGAATAAAAAGTAATTTAGTTTTAATTTACTCTATAATGGCAGAGTAGTATCCTTATGGAAAAACTTTTTTTTTTTTTTTCAAAAAAATGTTAATCTCAAAATGATGTAAAAATTTCAGTTAGCCTCCTTGCTGCTAAGTCACTTCAGTCCTGTCCAATTCTGTGTGACCCCATAGACGGCAGCCCACCAGGCTTCCCTGTCCCTGGGATTCTCCAGGCAAGAACACTGGAGTGGGTTGCCATTTCCTTCTCCAATGCATGAAAGTGAAAAGTGAAAGGGAAGTCGCTCAGTCATGTCCGACTCTTTACGACCTCATGGACCACAGCCTACCAGGCTCCTCTGTCCATGGGATTTTCCAGGCAAGAGTACTGGAGTGGGGTGCCATCGCCTTCTCCGGTTAGACTTCTTGGAGATAGCTATATTTTCATTGTCGATTTCTTTTGTTTAGAAGAATACATTGGTCCAACCAAGAAGCTTGGTCAAGATGAAAACCCTAGAATTGTATTTCAAGGAGAGATCTGACTGATAGTTGAACACATTTTAACGATATATATATATATTCATTTTTCTATGGAGCCTATTTTTCTTACCAGTTTTAAGTCAAATGAGATTGAAAACCATCTGTGAGTCATCAACTGAGCAGTTTCTTCCTCATGTTGTGTTTGGTTTGTTACATCATTTGAGTGAGCTGGGGTAGTCGATTGAGGGAAGAAATTATTAGTGATTTTTTACCCAGTGTCTTGCTCTACGGCCTTTCTTCTCATATTCCCTCTTGCCATGGATCCCCAAGTGTTACTTCTGTCTTTTATCGCCCTATTTATAGAACACACACACAAGTTCTCATTCAAGTTTTGCTAAAAGCTATGAAAGCTAGTACGCTCTTTTCCTCATCTACCACATTCAGCACGTCTGCATCTCACCTATTGGACTTAAATTTTGGAAAGGTTCTTTAGCCACCTTTACTGAATTCCCT
The DNA here is from genome assembly GCA_006410675.1 of Oreotragus oreotragus. Taxonomy (NCBI): domain Eukaryota; kingdom Metazoa; phylum Chordata; class Mammalia; order Artiodactyla; family Bovidae; genus Oreotragus; species Oreotragus oreotragus. The sequence goes on along the minus strand of SJYX01012038.1, from coordinate 220,648 downwards.
ACTATTTGTAGATGATGGCACCATTTTCAGTATTGACAATGTACCTGCCAGATAATATTGATTCAACCATCCCATTTCCTGTTCCTGCATAAGATCATTTCCACTTCACTCTTGATTTGTGCATATCATCCGTAGTGGTACGAAAAATCTTTGAAGAATCCCCACTTCCCTTGAGTTTTAGGAGAGCTCCTGGTTATTTTGGCAGAGGGAACATGAAGTTGTGGTAAAAATCTAAACTTTGGGATTGGATAAGATGTTTTAAACTCCATTTGAGTACTTTACTAGAGATGTTATCCTGAACAAGTAATTTTCCTCTCTAATTCTTAATCTATCTGGAATAAAGGAAGAAAAGCTATCAAACAGGTTGCTGTGAGGAGTAATGAGATAATCCATGTAAGGCATTGAGGTGCTCATGAAGTGTTAGGTTTGTTTGCTGTTGTTATTTTTCCTTCCCTGCTTCTTTCCCCTGGGTGGAAGCATCTGTTTCGGTAGTTGCATTCTTACCTTCTCCAGAGAGATTGTCTTTGGCAGAAAAAGAAAATGTTACATTTTTTTTCTTTTTGAATAAACACAAATGGAGCTCAGTATATGACCTAATTTTTATTTCTTTCTGCTATCCACAGGCAATCCATTTTAACCTTATTGATATTCACTGCTGATTGAGTATTTTTGCTTCTCAAAAAATCTTAAGGATTTTGGTGCTTATTCAGTACTTTTAAATGCAGAGGTTGCATGTTATTTATAGTCATATCCATCACCTTCCTAACCCTGTGGTTTGAATAAATTATTTTTCTCTCTTTGAATATAACTTCTTATCAGAGAAATCTTTGTAGTAGCATGGCTCCAAGGGTCAAGATCAGTGTCTAAATAGGGAGGAAAGCGAGTGAGCCAGGAATCATATATTAGAATTACATTTCATTTGTGTGATTCTCATAAATTTCCAAGTGTTTTCCTCATGTTTGTTTTCCCTTTCACTCCTGCCTTAAAGCCACACGAGTAGTCATATTAAGCAGTCATATTGCAGCTCTAAGGATTAGGAAACTAAGACACAGAAAGCCCCACTGACTTACTCCGGACAGTATCATTAGGATCAGACTTCGGGTCTTCAGATCTGGTTTTATTCCTAGGCGTCTGCACTCTTCCATGGCTTTCAGTGCTGAGGGTGAAACAGGTGATAGAAGTTCAGGCCTAGTGCTGATAGAGAAGAAATTCTGGATTCTTTTTGTAATGAGTGGGCAAGGAGGAGGAAGTGGATAGTAAGACAGTAAGACCAACATCAGTTAACCTTAGGTTACCTACAGTTAACCTAATCTTTGTTGTTATTGTTCAGACACTGTCATGTCCGACTCTTTGTGACCCCATGAACTGCAGCACCCCAGGCTTCCCTGACCTTCACTATTTCCTGGAGTTTGCTCAAACCCATGTCCATTCAGTCAGTGATGCCACCCAACCATCTCATCCCCTATCACCCACTTCTGCTCCTGCCCTCAGTCTTTCCCAGCATCAGGGTCTTTTGCAGTGAGTCGGCTCTGCATTAAGTGGCAAAGTATTGGAACTTCAGCTTCAGCATCAATCCTTCCAATGAATATTCAGGATTGATTTCCTTTAGGATTGACTGGTTGGATTTCCGTGCAGTCCAAGGGACTCTCAAGAGTCTTCTCCAACACCACAGTTCAGAAGCATCATTTCTTTGGGGCTCAAGGCAATGGCAGCCCACTCCAGTACTCTTGCATGGAGAATCCCATGGACGGAGGAGCCTGGTGGGCTGCAGTCCATGGGGTCACTAAGAGTCGGACATGACTGAGCGACTTCCCTTTCACTTTTCACTTTCATGCACTGGAGAAGGAAATGGCAACCCACTTCAGTGCTCTTGCCTGGAGAATCCCAGGGATGAGGGAGCCTCGTGGGCTGCCATCTATAGGGTCACACAGGGCCGGACATGACTGAAAATGACTTAGCAGCAGCTTTCTTTATGGTCCAACACTCATATCCATACATGACTACTGGAAAAACCATATCTTTGACCAAATGGACCTTTTTCAGCAAAGTGATGTCTCTGCCTTTTTTTTTTTTTCTATTACACCTCTGAGTGGGCAATTGCAACCTCCTTCCACGCTGCGGTTGTGTCGCAGGGCAGCCTAGGCCTGGTCACTAAGAGTCGGACATGACTGAGCGACTTCCCTTTCACTTTTCACTTTCATGCACTGGAGAAGGAAATGGCAACCCACTTCAGTGCTCTTGCCTGGAGAATCCCAGGGATGAGGGAGCCTCGTGGGCTGCCATCTATAGGGTCACACAGGGCCGGACATGACTGAAAATGACTTAGCAGCAGCTTTCTTTATGGTCCAACACTCATATCCATACATGACTACTGGAAAAACCATATCTTTGACCAAATGGACCTTTTTCAGCAAAGTGATGTCTCTGCCTTTTTTTTTTTTTCTATTACACCTCTGAGTGGGCAATTGCAACCTCCTTCCACGCTGCGGTTGTGTCGCAGGGCAGCCTAGGCCTGGGGGCAGTGGGGAAGGGGAGGTAGGGGGATGTAGCCCTAAGGCACATGAGAGCAACTTCCTCTTCTCTTTTGATTCCCAGCTTGTGTGTTCCATCTAAGTGCTGGTTTTGGCACAGGCCCTCTAAGGCAAGATTGAGGTGGCAGCAGAGATATCAAGACAAAGAGATCTTTTCTGGGATGAAATACTTTGAAAACTTTGATTTTTCGACTTTCTTTACATTTGTTAGTTTGATATCAGTACAGAAAAATATATGGAAACGTCTTTAAATTTCAAGAGTCATGAATACATTAATAATAGCCAAAATTTAATGAGTAATTTCTACGTGAAAGGCAATGTTCTAACTCTTTATATGTGTTATCTTCTTTAATTCTCTTAAACAACTCTATGAGGAATGTGCTTTATTATGTATATTTAACTTATGTGAAACTGAATCAGAAGGAGCTAATTTTCTAAAAGTTAGACAAAGCTAAATGGACAGACTCCAGAGCCTCTGCTTTTAGCTCTTGAATTTACTGCCTCTTAAAACAGGTAATAAGAATTAAAGTTTGCTGCAAAGTTCTCTATCATTTTATTTAGTAAAGTGTAATGAATATAAAATTATAGTCCTCTGTAAGCAGTGATTTGTATTCTATAACATAGCTTTCTCTCCATATACATAGAGAATATATAACCTGTATTTTAATATTCTTTTTGGACAACACAGTTTGCATGTTGTAAGCCAGTAGAGGCATAGTTATATTAGATATGTGAAAAACAAGTGGAAGTGTTAGTTACTCAGTCCTACTCTTTGGGACCCCATGGACTGTAGCCCACCAGGCTTATCTGTCCATGAAATTCTTCAGGTAAGAATCCTGGAGTAGGTTGTCATTCTCTTCTCGAGATCTTCCTGACCCAGGGATCAAACCTGGGTCTCCTGCATGACAGGCAGGTTCTTTACCGTCTGAGCTACAGGCTGCTGTTGTTGTTCAGTTGCCAAGCTGTGTCCAACTCTGCTCGATCCCATGGACTGCAGCACGCCATGCCTGTGCCTCGCCATCTCCTGGAGTTTGCCCAGGATCATGTCCATTGAACTAGCGATGCCATCCAGCCATCTCATCCTCTGTCACCCTCTTCTCCGTCTGCCTTCACTCTTTCCCAGCATCAGGGTCTTTTGCAATGAGTCAGGTATTTGCATCAGATGGCCAAAATATTACAGCTTCAGCTTCAGCATCAGCCCTTCCAAAGAGTATTCAGGTTTGATCTCCTCGCTGTTCAAGGGACTTTCAAGAGTCAGCTTCAGCACCACAGTTCAAAAGCATCAATTGTGCAGCACTCAGCTGGAGAAGGCAATGGCACCCCACTCCAGTACTCTTGCCTGGAAAATCCCATGGACACAGGAGCCTGGAAGGCTGCAGTCCATGGGTTGCCACGGGTCGGACACGGCTGAGCGACTTCCCTTTCACTTTTCACTTTCATGCATTGGAGAAGGAAATGGCAACCCACTCCAGTGTTCTTGCCTGGAGAATCCCAGGGATGGGGGAGCCTAGTGGGCTGCCATCTATGGGGTCGCACAGAGTCGGACATGACTGAAGTGACTTAGCAGCAGCAGCAGCAACAGCCTTCTTTATTGTCCAGCTCTCACATCCATATGTGACTACTGAAAACACTTAAATTAGATGTACCTGGTTTTGATCTAGTTATTTCCATGTTTGCTGAATCAATTATGAGATTTAAAAAAAGAGCAAAAATTTTTGATCTATACATTGATAAAAAGTATTTCATGGGATAATTGACTTTTTTTTTTTCTCTGTATCAAGCACTTTATTGTCTTTTTATCTTCTTAGGAAAATTATTGTAGATATCTTTCATATCCTGCATCATAGGCAAAGAGCCCTCCTCCCCTCAGAATTCTCATAAAGAGCATAGAAAGACCAGATACTCAGATCTAGTAAGGTACTTAGAACTCTTTGGAAAGCACCTATGAAATGCATTCATGTCAGTATTCTATATAATAAAAATTTGATCATCACAAGATTTTCAAAATATTTCTAACAAAATCAAATTCATAAATTTTTACAGTATGCTAAAGTAGGACTTGCTTCTGAATCAGTCCTTCCAAAGAACACTCAGGACTGATCTCCTTTAGAATGGACTGGCTGGATCTCCTTGCAGTCCAAGGGACTCTCAAGAGTCTTCTCCAACACCACAGTTCAAAAGCATCAATTCTTCGGCACTCATCTTTCTTCACAGTCCAACTCTCACATCCATACGTGACCACTGGAAAAACCATAGCCTTGACTAGATGGACCTTTGTTGGCAAAGTAATGTCTCTGCTTTTGAATATGCTATCTAGGTTGGTCATAACCTTTCTTCCAAGGAGTAAGAGTCTTTTAATTTCATGGCTGCAATCACCAATCTGCAGTGATTTTGGAGCCCCCCAAAATAAAGTCTGACACTGTTTCCACTGTCTCCCCATCTATTTCCCATGAAGTGATGGGACCAGATGCCATGATCTTCGTTTTCTGGGATAATTGACTTTTGTCTTACCATTTGAGCTCTACCCTCTGTGAGGTAGGTAGGGAAGGTATTCATTCCATCTGCTCTTTGGGTGAAGAAACGGAAACATTTAACATGTGGTAGGTCATGTGGTAGCCTCAGATCTAGGTCTTGGAGTTTTCCTGTTGGGGGGATTGTATTCTCTGCATGGTTCCCTCCTTTCAGTTTTGTTCTTATGCATTCATTCCGTGGTGTTTATTGAGCACTTCCACTGTGTTGACCTTTGTGCTGGATATTGAGCCAAGTAAAGTGATGGAAATAACTTGGCTTCTCTTAAGATCCTCTCTCCTCCAGAGTCAATGGAGGAGACTGTTATGAGCTTAATCATGAGATAAGTACTTACAGATTGGAACTGAGCTTCTGAGGAAGAAATTAACCACCCAGTGAGAGTGAAGACACAGAAGAAGTAGTGAAAGGGAAGCTGGATTTTCAGTGTGGAACCAGCTTTCTGGAGGAAAATGGGTGATCAGCAGATGTTTGAGGTAGAAGGCCTGGTGTAACTGGATTGTCTGGTTGTGAGGGGTGGCATTATGAGCAAGTCTGGCAGAGCAGAGCAAGGCCTCTTGTTCCATATGAAGGAGGTGGGCTTTATCCTAGGCCTGGTCCCCTCCTTCTGGAGGAGGGGTGCCACTGAGGGCATTGGCTGGGTACCAGGGGATGCCTGGAGCTACCTGCCTTCTTAGAATGCCAACAGACCAGACTTAAAAAAAGGGAAAACTTTGTTTTATATTAATTCTACTATCATTATTAATTCACACATATTTATTAAATTCCTGCTATGTGCATTGTCCCAGGCACTGAAACACGGTAGAGAATAAAACGTGAGAATTCTTGCTATGGGTGAGCTTGCATTCTCCTAAGGGAAGAGAGTTTATTAGGGAGTGATAAGTCTCAGGAGAAAAAAATAAGAGTGAAGAGGAATAGGAAATGTTGGATGGTCCTGGTGATGAATGTTAGATAAGGTCACTGAAGAAGCTTCATGGATAAGGTGACTTTTAATGAGGGAATTAACTCAGGGACCATCTGGGGAATAAGACTCAGCAGAGGGCTTGGTGTATCCCAGAGATGAGAGCGTCCCTTGTGTGCAGAGGAGCAGCTGGGATGCTGGGAGGGCGTGGTAGAGAGGGATGTCAGGCAGGTAATGATGGCCAAGTCCTGTAGGGCCTTGTAAATGATAATCAGGAGTTGGCTTTTTGGGTGCAGATGAGTGTCCTCTGGTGTGGGTTTCACCAGGATCCCTCTGGCTGCTGACTTGAAAATAGACTGCAGGAGGCAATGGGCAGAAACTGAGAAAGCAGTTCTGAGGCCCCTGCGGTAATCCTAGTGATGGATCAGGGGTAAGGGGAGCTTGAAATAAGATGGTTGTGGTAAAGGTTGTAAGATATGGTTAGATTCTAGATATAGTTTGCAAGGCTAGCCAGTGAGACTTACTCACGGACAAGATGGGCCGGGCAAAGGTGAGGAGTTAAAGATAACCCCAATATGTTTGTCCTGAGGAACTAAGAGAAGGCAGTTTTCATTTTTCTGAGATGAGGAAGAGTGCTGGGGGAGCTTAGTTTGGGGCTCTGATAGTGTCCATTAGACAGACTTTGGTTACTGAAGATCTGTGCATGTGTGTGGGCTAAGTCACTTCTGGCATGTCCGACACTTGGCGACCCTGTGGACCGTGGCCCACCAGGCTCCTCTGTCCATGGGATTCTCCAGGCAAGAATACTGGAGTGGTTGCCATGCCCTCCTCTAGGGGATCTTCCCAAGCCAGGGATTGAACCCACAACTCTTATGTCTCTTGCATTGATAGATGGGTTCTTTACCACTCATGCCAAAGAAGATTCAGAGGACCCCCAGTAACAGTGCAGGAACATGGCTCAGTACTGCACCCACGTCCATGCCAGGCCATACTGTCTCCGTGGATCAAGAAACCCCTGTGTGTGCTTAGAACGCCATGGGACCAGGAAGACAAAAACGGCGTCTTAACCGGAGTTTCCGGTCCCTTGCTGGCCACTTCGGCATTTTCTTGCCTTATTGTCAGCCTTGGTGGCACCGCTTTCCAGGAGACTCTCTGAGACCAGGTGCAAATCACCTGTCACACTGTTATCTGCAAATAATGCCGACAAGCTGGTGCTCACCTCCCTGAAGTGTCTCATTACGTGGTTATAAAACAGCACTCTTGATTGGTGTGTCTCATGCCTTTCCCAGGGGACAGTGTTGTGTGGTTATTTTAGCCTAAAGGCTCAGGCCAGTTCCCGCATAGCCAAGTTAAATCTGAGATGCCTGTGAGCACATCCAAGGGTTGATGTTGTGTGGGCTGCTGGAGATGTGTTGGCCTTTTGGGGAGGGGTCAGGAGGAAGATATCCTTTTGGAACTCATCTCTATGCCAAAACCATTTGAAGTCAAGACTTTGGATAAGATCACCTGGGGAATGGGTGTAGGTTGAGATGAGCAAAGATTATAGTAAACTCCCAGGAGAATGTCAACATGTCGAGGTTGCTAAGAAATAGATCCCAAATTTACGTGAATGATTGATTTACAACCTAAGATTTCAAGGATGTTTCTCTCATTTTAGCAACCTGTATCACTCTATTCCCCCAAGGTTTCATTTTTCTTTGTGTAGGGACCCTTTAAAGAAACATGTAAAAAGTAGTCTCTAATCATGGGAGCCACTGAAAATGTTTGAATGGGCGGGGGGCAATTATGTTTGGGACTGTGGCTCTCTTAATGGCAAATAGAATAGTTGGGCGTATGAAAAATGCACTTAGACCTGATTGTATATGGTGGTAAGTGATACTACATGGTTCTACATAGTATCGTGATTCATGCTATTCTGTATACAATGGTTTGGTAGCTATTATTTTATTTTGCATAAGCATCCAGGTATATAAGATATTTGGCTTCCATTTAGGGGAGCATATGTTCATCTTTTATACATGTGTGTGTGTTTGTGTGTGTGTGTGCTTGGTGGCTCAGTCATGTCTGACTCTCTTGGACCCTATGGACTGTAGCCCGCCAGCCTCCTACATCCATGGGCTTCTCCAGACAAGAATACTGGAGTGGGTTGTCATTTCCTGCTCTAGGGGATCTTCCTGACCCAGGAATTGAGCCCACTTCTCTTGCATCTCCTGCATTGCCAGAAGAAAATCTTTACCACTTTACCACTGTGCCATCTGGGAAGCCCCATATATATTTTACACACACACACACATATGTTCATCTTTGATCATTTTATTTATGGATATACAATATCATGTTGTCCAGAAAGCATCTAAAATGGCTGTCTTTTCTTTTGGATGAATTTTGGCTTCAGAACATGATTTTAACAAAAAAAAATCCCCTAAATATTTAAACATCCCATAAATACTTTGGAGTTAATCTCTGGAGAAGGCACTTTTAGATAGCATAATGTGTAAACTTCTAGTTGCTGTTCATTGTTCAGTCGCTCAGTGACGTCCAACTCTTTGTGACCCCATGGTCTATAGCACACCAGGCTGTCCTTCACTATCTCCAGTTTGCTCAAACTCATGTCCATTGAGTTGATGATGTCATACAAGCATCTCATCCTCTGTCATCCCCTTCTCCTCCTAGTAGCATGGATTATTTTACCAGAATATCTAGGAATTATTTAAAAACCTGGGCTTCAAGGATGAGGATTACTCAGGAGCACTGTCTTCACAGTTATAAGAAGGAATAAGGTATCAAAGGTGATACAGACGTCTTAAGGAAAACCTTGTCCATTTCCAGTTTTCCTGGGATTTCCTGGATTCTCTCATTTGCTACTTTCTTAGTGAGATGTGTTTGCCTCCCATCTCTCCCCATATTTTAATGCTATCTTGACTTTCAGAGTGAAAGCATTGAAATGGAAAACTTTTTTTCCATGTGTAAGTACATTAAGTAACAACTGAGATATTTTCATTCACTGTTTTCTAATTACACTTAAGTTTTTGTATAAAGCATAAAAGTAGTTGTTGGAAAAATATTTCATCTCCAAAGGATATATGAAAATTAAGTAGTTAATATTTGTTAAAAGAGTAGTAAGGTGCTATATGAATATTATATATCAATAAAATATGACCCAAACTGATATGATTTAAAAAGAATATTTTCAAATAGTAATGGCATGATTTGATAGCTGGAATGGTTATTGGAGAATATGAGAACTTCTTTTGCAAATACATTGTAATACATTTAAAAATAGATTTTGGCTGACAATTTATTTGGGCTAAACTAAAAACATTACTTAAATGTAAAGCTCAAATAGTATTAGAGTGAAGCTTGACTAGTATATATCTGTCAATATCAATTATGATGGTGGCTGTAAAATTCTTAGAGTTGTATATCTACATTTTCATTTTGTCATATATTTGAATACTATTTTTCATGTTAAGGCATATTATGTTACTTAATTCACACAGCCCCTGACATGTATATTTTACAATATTTTATATTTGTACAATGAGGAAACTGAGGCACAGACAGATTCAGTGCCTTGTAATTCAGGAAGAGACAGAATGGTACCTTGATTAGATTCTTCCTTGTGACTCCATCTCCAGGGCCTTTTGCTTAGATGGTTACATAAGAATGTGTATAGCATAATATCTAGTGATAGTAAATACTCAATAAGTATTTAGTTCAAGGGTGCTGGACTATGCTGTGCTTTGTCCCTCAGTTATGTCTGACTCTGCAACCCCATGGACTGTAGCCCACTGGGCTCCTCTGTCCATGGGATTTCCAGACAAGAATACTAGAGTAGGTTTCCATGCCCTCCTCCAGGGGATCTCCCCAACCCAGGGATCGAACCAAGGTCTCCCACATTGCAGGCAGATTCTTTACTGTCTGAGCCACCAGGGAAGCCCAAAAATACTGGAGTGGGAAGCCTCTCCCTTTTCCAGATCTCCCCAACCCAGAAATCCAAGCGGGGTCTCCTGCTTTGCAGGTGGGTTCTTTACCAGCTGAGCTACCCCGGAAGCCCTAGTTCAATAACACATCTTTCTAAGAAGTACTTTGATTTTGTTTGGTCAGGAAGCAGAGAGGTTATTCTTCATCATCCCCTTTTGTAGATGAGGAAACTGAGGCACAGAATGTCTGACCCCAGGTTACTCAGCCTTTTTTGGCTTAAGGTGCTGACAGTGGCATAACGAGAATTAAAATTGCAGAGTTGTCCTTCTGGTGATTCTGTAGTTCGTTTCCATTGTTCCAAATGCCTTTTCGAAAGCAACATTATTTTCTTGTGGGTTCTCAGCCTGGGCCCCGGTTTTATCCAGTCCTGCAAACTAAATCAGATTTCTGACTTGTGCACCAAGGATACACTGTCTTCATTTGAAGGTGCTGGTGCATCTATACACTCCATGCTGTACTTAGATCAGCAGCAGAAGGCGCAGCAGGTCTGTAAGTTTGAAGGCAAGATGTATGCTTCTGGAAAGCTAAAGTACAATTATAAGGCCACAATGAACGGCTAAAATATAATGCAGAAACACGTGGTTGGGCGCAAGTCATGCTGGAGCCTGAGCAGGTGAGGTAAGTCAGGGAAGGTGATTTAGAGCTGGTGAATTCTTACCTGGAAGGAGGAGGTGGACAGAAGTGAAAAGTGGAAAAGCAGAGGGAAATAATTGCAAGAACAGACTAAGTTAACATTCTGTCTGTAGGATTATAGCACTTGCATCCCTTTCTTGATTTCTAACATTCACAATAGTATCTTGTACAAAATCCAGATGATTCCAGTATATCAAGAAGAAGGTAACAATCTGAAATCCTTCCTCCCAGAGTTGGCCAAGACCTCTCTTTAGGCATTTTATACAAATAGAATAGACTGGTGTGTGTGTGTGTGTGTGTGTGTGTGTGTGCACATACACATATGTCCATGCAGAACTGTACACACAAGGGATCACATAGGCATGCCATTTTGCCATCTCCATTTTTTGCTCACCGTTGTATAGGGGGCAGTTCAGGAATATTCCAAGTCTTCATGTTAGATATCGTCTGAAGGGTTTTGACATAGAAGACCTAACAGAGAGTGCTACCCGGCCCCCGCCCCCCACCAGTGTCCCTTGTGGTGGGGGATTTAAATTCTCTTTCGGTCCTTTGGTCCAAATGGTTCATTCTTTTCATAAGTAATGTGTAGAGGAAACAAGTATTGACTGAAGGGTTCATGTACGGGGTATTGAAGCGTATAGAGTAAAGCCTGTGGCATTGCAAGAGAGAACTACTCCTCTCTTCTAGATCTTAGAGTAATAGAGCTGCTACACCCTGAAATGTTTTCATCTCAGGAAATGAATGATGGTTCTTTTTAGCCATTAAACTGGGAGCCTCTGGTCTAAACTCAGAGGCACGGCCCCATTCATTCCTATTTTGTTAATTTTAAGTACTCACATAGATTAGATGATATCCTTTTCAGTAAGGGAATGAGATGATGTTTTCTATCTTTTTCAGCTATTTCCCTGCCTTTTATTTTTATGAATATTTGAATATCTTGGCTGAATCAAGAAGAGTAATTTATCTAGCTTAGGATTTCTTACTCTTAACAATGGTACTAAGGAACATTTAGAAACAGTACCATGGCTTCCTTTATAAAGCCAGCTTTAAAAGGGATATGTCTACCCTGTGCATCCTGACATTATAAAAATCTGTCATGGATCTAATATCCATAAGCTTCATTTATCTAAACTCTTTGAATTTAGCTGTATTTCATCCTGTACCTTCTCTTGAGATATTTCTTACTTTCTATTCAATAAAGTTTTTCCTTTCATTTGCTCTTTTATAGAATTACAACCCTTAAGTTTTAAGCCATTTGCCTAGTGAATTTTGCAAACAAAGAAATGTAATTCCCTTCTAAAGAGAGGGACACTGTCTTTTTTATTTTCATCCCCTACCGCATCTAAATTCATTCTTGCTCAGCTTGTATGCTTTTAGAAGTCTTTGACTTTCTGGTAGTCGTGATTTTTAATCTTTTCCTTAGCTTACAGCGTCTCCTAGATTATTTTACTTATCCTTTTTTGAAGGATAAGTTAACATTTTGATAAGTGTCAATTAAATCTGTGGGCAGTATTCCAGAAGAGGAGGACTTGTAATGTAGCACAAGAGTGGCTGTCGGTTTTGATTTTTTCTCCGTCCTTTTTTTCCTCTTCTGTTTTACTTCTGTTACCTGTCTAGTAATGCCTAGCATTTGTATGCTGGCAGTGTTGAATGATGCCTTCAGGCAAAGAATTGCAGTGACTTGAGGCTTCTTCTAGGTTACTGAAGACACTATTTGAAAAGGGTGCATGCGTGCGTGCTCATTTGCTCAGTTGCGTCCAGCTCTGTGACCACATGGACTGTAGCCCACCAGGCTCCTCTGTCTGTGGGGTTTCCTAGGCAAGAATATTGAAGTGGGTTGCCATTCCCTCCTCCAGGGGATCTTCCCAACCCAGGGATCGAACCTGTGTCTCCTGCATTGGCAGGCTGATTCTTTACCACTGAGCCNCATTTGCTCAGTTGCGTCCAGCTCTGTGACCACATGGACTGTAGCCCACCAGGCTCCTCTGTCTGTGGGGTTTCCTAGGCAAGAATATTGAAGTGGGTTGCCATTCCCTCCTCCAGGGGATCTTCCCAACCCAGGGATCGAACCTGTGTCTCCTGCATTGGCAGGCTGATTCTTTACCACTGAGCCACCTTGGAAGCCCATTTGAAAAGGGTAACCTAGGCTATTTCCTCACAAGTCCATTAGTTTTCACTTGACAAAGATGAGCTTTAGTTCTCCTTCGTGTGCCTCTTCACTCAGGCATGTGAGATTTTAAAAATTTAATTGAACATCAGGCATTTCACAATCCTAAAGATCATAGTAGTACTTCCACACTTTGACATTTCCCTTTTTAGTGTAAAATTAAAACTGCAGAACAGATACCTTCAAACAGATTTAATCCTTTCAAATATATATTTATTGTGTCTACATTTCTAAACTATTAAAGCCTTTCCTTTTAGATCTGTAACCAAAGGTATGCATTTTTACAAAGAATGTTTGTTTCTCAGTCTTTACTACATACTCTTCTTTTTATGACTTCTTACATTTTACTCATTAGTTTCTCTCTATGTCCTTATGTACTCCCTTATAATAGCTGTTTGATTGGTGAAGGCTACTTTCTCTATGCACAACTGCTTTATTTCCCCTCTACGATTAGTTATCTTGCATATGTGTTCAAAAATATACTCTATGTGCTTTCATTCTGTTCTGCTTTTAATTTTTCTCAGAAAGCTCCAGTTTATAGAATGTGTGTTACATGTGAGAGAGCTCCAATTAGTCCTCAGTCTATAATGACGTTTTGTGAAAGTGCCAATATTTGCAGAGTGTTAAGTTTAAAAATGGCTTCCCAGGTGGCTCAGAGGTAAAGAATCTACCTGCCAATGCAGGAGACACAGGAGATGCAGGCTTGACCCCTGGGTCGGGAAGATCCCCTGGAAAAGGAAACGGCAACCTACTCGAGTAATCTTGCCTGGAAAATTCCACAGAGAGAGGAGCCTCGCCGGCTACAGTGCATGGGGTCACAAAGAGTTGGACATGACTTAGTGATGGGGCAGCACCAGCAGCAGCCAGCCAGCAAGTTTAAAAATATGTGCTTCTTTTTAGGGGTACCTAAGAAATCACAGCTTACCAGAAACCTATAGAAGTAAGTTATGTTTGAGGAGCCTCGCCGGCTACAGTGCATGGGGTCACAAAGAGTTGGACATGACTTAGTGATGGGGCAGCACCAGCAGCAGCCAGCCAGCAAGTTTAAAAATATGTGCTTCTTTTTAGGGGTACCTAAGAAATCACAGCTTACCAGAAACCTATAGAAGTAAGTTATGTTCCCTGGTGGTGTGGCCATGAAGGGAACTCTGGGCAATACGTAAAGTGACGAATGTGAGCACTTTGGACCGGGTGAAGGACCACACTAGACACTGTCACACAACCAGGTTGGTTGCAGTGATGCACATTTCAGTAAAAAGAATTTTTAATTCTTAAATGTTCCCTTTTTGGGGTCCCCACATAGTTTCTTGGCTATTGTAAAACCTCTTTTCTCCAGTTATGCATCTATTGTTATTTTGCTAAAACTCACTTTGAGGAATATGGGGGCTCATCAGAACTCATAAGTTAAAACAGGGCATGTTCCTTTTGGGCAAATGAAAAGTTCTCCTTTCCTGTCACTGTTATTCATATATGTAGAGAGAGGGTGATTTTAAAACACTTGATTTAAGTGACAGATATGGTAAAAGGAGCTCCTCTCTCCTTGACACCATGTACATTCAGCCTGCTGCTAAGTCACTTCAGTTGTGTCCGACTCTGTGCGACCCCATAGACAGCAGCCCACCAGGCTCCACCATCCCTGGGGTTCTCCAGGCAAGAACACTGGAGTGGGTTGCCATTTCCTTCTCCAATGCATGAAAGTGAAAAGTGAAAGTGAATTTGCTCAGTCGTGTCTGACTCTTCGTGACCCCATGGACTGCAGCCTACCAGGCTCCTCCATCCATGGGATTTTCCAGGCAAAAGTATTGGGGTGAGGTGCCATTGCCTTCTCCGACACATTCGGCCTAAGAGGACTCAAATGGTGACAAGGAAGCAGAGTCTGAGATTCCTGGATGAGGAGACACTGGCCTGTGTCTGTTTAGATATTTTGGTGTAGCTCTGAGAGCAGAGGTGCCTCGCTTCTCCTCCATGTTTGAAGGGGCATCCTTAGGGAGGTTTTGTGTTAACCAAGAGTCGCGTGTGTCTGTGGTTCTGTGTGTGTTTCCAACAAGGTGACGGTGTAGTCAGGATTCACTAACAGATTTCCAAGCAAGGCAAGACCAAATGGGTTAGAAAGGAGAAGCACTGTTATTAGATGGTAGAGTTCTTATGTTTTATTTTCAGGGGGAATAAAGGGAAGGTCTTATTTTCTTTAAAATAGCCCTGGAGATGAATACGAATTATGTTCTTTAGTGGGCAGCGTATTTTCACATAGCAGCATCCAGATGTTTCTTGAGCAAAGAAGCAGCTGGTGAATATGGCAGAACTCTCCTTGGCTTTGACTTTAGAGCCTGCTCGGGCGATTGTGCCTTTTTCTGGTAAAACAGAGTTTACGATGTTAATTGCATATCAGTCCATAAGGAAATTTAAAGGTTTCTGGGTGCAGTTCTGAAGATCTTGTTGAGTGAGGGAGGGGTTGGTGAGGAAGTCTCTGAATATCTGTTTTACCCTTGCTTCCCAGAAGGTGAGGCAGGCTGCCGCTCTCTCCATCTGTCCCAGTGGATGCACAAATCAAGAGCATATCAAAAATGGAGACATTTATTCCCAATTTTTATGAAAAAATTTTATAAGACAAAATTATATTTTGATTAGTCAACTTATCACTCATATAGGAGAAAAAAAATTGATTTGTAGCATAGTTTTGTGAATTGGAATTTTTTTGACATTTGGACACACACTGAACATCCTGAGTTCTCTCTTTCTGAATCCTCAGTTCAGTTCAGTCGCTCAGCTGTGTCCGACTCTTTGCGACCCCATGGACTGCAGCACGCCAGGCTTCCCTGTCCATCATCAACTCCCGGANACACACACTGAACATCCTGAGTTCTCTCTTTCTGAATCCTCAGTTCAGTTCAGTCGCTCAGCTGTGTCCGACTCTTTGCGACCCCATGGACTGCAGCACGCCAGGCTTCCCTGTCCATCATCAACTCCCGGAGCTTGCTCAAACTCATGTCTATCGAGTTGGTGATGCCACTGAGTCCTCACTCGGAAATATTTTTGCATTCATCTGTCATGTTCAGACAGCATAGCAGCTCTTAGAGAGACCTGAAGTAACATGATGTAAAGATCTACCCATCTAATGGAAGTAGTTAAAATGCACTTTCATTCTGCAGCACTGTTTTTTAAAAGGTGTGGTTTTAAGCAAGAGGGATCATCAACATAGAGCTATACTGACAGAGTGAGTGCTCTCTTGAAGCTGCTACACTAGTGGGAAGTGACTGAAAATAAAGAAGCAGCTGAACAAGATCATTTCAGGAAGTGCAAATATTCTAAAGACCAAAGAATGACCCAGTGAGATAGGGGAAGGGGTCCTCTAGAAGGGCTGTGTTCAGATGAGTTTTCTCTGAGATGATGCCCATGAGATGAGGTTTGAATGAGGGAGTCAGTCACATAGAGATCTTGGGAGTAAGTGTTCCAGGAGGAGTTGGCAGCAAATGCAAAGGTGAAGAGCATCCTTGGTGTGTCCTAGGACCTATGCAAGCACTGGGGTGGGTGGGCCATTGTTTGTGAGTTGAGGGAAGCTGGCCAAAGCTTTCTAGTCTTCATAAACGGTCTAGGTTTTACGTGCAATGTAAATCAACAACTAAAAAATTAAGAAACAAATGTAATTATGTCATAATAATGCTAGGCAAATAATACAGTGATTTGTTAGGGGGATTTAATAAAATAAAATTTGAAAGATTAGTTGGATAAATGTTAATGAAATTTGATTTTGTGAAGAATTTTAAGTAAGGGGGAACAAACGAGGTTTGGGCTAGAAGAGAGGAGAAAGTCGTTCAGGAAGACATGATCCTGGTCATGTGTGTACTTTTGGGGAAGATAGGGGAGGACAGATGACTAAGGGTTCTGAAGCTGATACTAGATATTCAACATAGTGTGTGTAAGATCCATTGGGAAGAAGATCATTTCAATGAGCATAGTAATTGCTAGATGATTTGCATGGGCTCTGTGTGGCAGAAACCCTTTATTTTGTTTTTATTTTATCAAAATACATCCTAATTTCTATTTTAAAATATAAGATATATATTTATTGCTTAAAATTTTTTTTTATTTAAAACTTCCCACAATGGTGATATTTCTGGTCATGTTACAGCTTACATGCTACCATAAAAAATTGTATAATTACTTTTTCCTTGATAAATATCAATGTTCTTTTTTTTTTTTTTTTTTCCTCTGGTTAATAAGTTCCAAAGCTTCACACCAGTTTTCATTTTTCATTTCTGGAAGATGTTTATCAGTTGATGACATTTGGCTCCTAATTTGAGCAGGCCTGAAGAATCTATTTCTTGAGGCTCGTTTTAAATAAATTGGTTTAATTAAAATTGTGAATAGTGTTTTTTATAATATTGGTATCATTCCTGGGGCATATTTTTCGTGGACAGCCATACGGTGCTGTCTGTATGCATTATACAAAAATAATGCAAACCCCATTTTTTTGATAAGATAAGACTTCCTGCTTTATTCTCCTTTTGTTAGTACCTCACAGTCTTATTATTTCTTGATCCACAGAGAACTTGTGTGTATGTTTGTATGTTTTTCTGTGTGTTTTATGCCCTGTGATTCTTCCCTTATGTAGGATTAAATTGCTTCAGATAGCCTTCTTCCTTGAGCAAAAAGAAAAAAAAAAAAGTTAATCTCATTATTAACCAAACTGCAATGTGTGTCTTTGAGTCTCAGAATATGGAGAACAAGCAAAAGTGGTAACTTTTATATCTGAAAGTCAGGGAATCTCTGAAAAACATCAGATTTTTCTAATGGAAAACATCAATTTTTTTCATGATGTATTTTGAATTAATTGCATACAACATTTGAAGGAATAAACTTGTTGAATTTGGAACTTGGTATCTACATTGCCTAGTGAAACTCTGTCATTTTAGAACTAAACAACAAAAAAAAAAACAGTGCAGCAATCTTTCTAAGAGTCTACCAGCAGTTAGTCACAGAGCGATATTGGATCTATGAATTCAAACTCCCTAAAACTTCCCCCGCCTCCCGGTTTAACCTTTTTCTTTTTCTTTTATAAATATAAGCAGCTTTCTAGGATCAGAGCTGATAGACTAACATTTTTTATTCTGTTGAAATAAATAATCCATATATTTTGCTTTTGCCCTCTGTTTATGGTTTATATTTCCATACAGATATGACTCATTGCAACTATCCATTGCTTACTGCCTATTACACTGAGTGAATGAATGAATGAGACTATGATTTAAAATTGTATTTTATAATATGTAATTTTTATATCCTTATTGTCTCACTTTACAATATATCATGAATCTATATCTTTCGCTAGTTTATGAAATCCTTTTTAGTATGCTTTTTAGTATGCCATTTTATGGAAGTATCATACTCTGTTAAGATTATTCTCCTATTTCAGGGACTTCATCTTTTATTATTATTTGTTTATTGTGGTAAAAAGCCCATAGCCTGAGATCTGCCCAGTTGACAAATTCTTAGGTGTGAAGTGCAGTGTTGTTAACTGTAAGTACAGTGTTGCTCAGCAGACCGCTGAGCTCTTGCATCATGTGTGACTGAGGCTCTGTATCTATTGAAAAGCACCTGCACTTGTCCCCTCCTCCAAACCCTGACATCACCACCCTACTTTCTGCTTCTGTTGTTTGACTACTTCAGATACCACATGTAAACGGAATCATGAAGTATATGTCCTTCTGTGACTAGTTCATTTAACTTAGTGTAATGTCCTCAAGTTTCATCCAAGTTGTTGCATGTGAAAGAATGCCTTGCTTTTTGAAGGCTGAATAATATTTCATTGTATGTGTGTACCACTTTATTCCATTATCCATTCTTCCATTGATTGACATTTAGATTGTCTTCACCTCTTGACTCTTGTGAACAATGCTACGATGGCTAGCTCATCTTTGAGAAACTGTTTTGTATTGCTTTGGTTGAATATGCAGAGGTGGAATAACTGGATCATAAGCTAGTTCAAGCTTTACTTTTTGAGGACTATCCATACTATTTCCTATAGTACCTGCACCTGCACGGTCTTACATTCCCACCAAAAGTGCCCAAGTGTTGCAGTTTCTCCACATTACTGGCAACACTTTTTTATGTTCTATTTTTTTTTTGTTTGTTTTATAATGGCCATCCTAACAGGTGTGAGCTTATATCTCATTGTAGTTTTGATTTGAATTTCCATGATGAGTAGAGATGGTGACCATTTTCCATGTTATCTCTTGGCCATTTGCATGTCTTTTTTGGGTAAATGTCTGTTCAAGTTTTTTGCTTATTTAAAATATTTAAATTTATTTATTTTGCTATTCAGTTATAGGAGATCCTTATATATATTGAACATTTGCCCCTTATCAGATAATTAATTGGCAGATATTTTCTCCCATTATGTAGGTTCCCTTTTCACTCTGTTGATTGTTTCCTTTGCTGTGCAGAACATTTTTAGTTTGATGAAGTCCCACTTGTGTATTTTTGTCTTGTTGCTAGTGCTTTTGACAACATGTCCAAGAAATCGTTGCCAAGATCAATTTTATGAAGTTTGTTTCCTGTGTTTTCTTCTAACAGTTCTATAGTATCAGGTCTTATGTTTAAGTCTTTAATCTATTTCAAGTTGGTTTTTATGTATGATATAAGATAAAGGTTCACTTTCATTCTTTTGCATGTGAATATCCAATTTTCCCAGCACCGTTTGTTGAAGGGACTATATTTTCCCTGCTTGTGGTCTTGATACTCTTGTGGAAGATCATTTGACCAGGTACTTTCTGTGCTGTGCTGTCCTTAGTTGCTCTGCTGCTGCTGCTACTGCTGCTAAGTCGCTTCAGTCGTGTCCGACTCTGTGCGACCCCATAGATGGCAGCCCACCAGGCTCCGCTGTCCCTGGGATTCTCCAGGCAAGAACACTGGAGTGGGTTGCCATTCCCTTCTCCAATACATGAAAGTGAAAAGTGGGAGTGAAGTCGCTCAGTCATGTCCGACTCTCAGCGACCCCATGGACTGCAGCCTACCAGGCTCCTCCATCCATGGGAGTTTCCAGGCAAGAGTACTGGAGTGGGGTGCCATTGCCTTCTTCACCAGGTCCAATTCTTTGTGACCCCATGGACTAGAGCCCACCAGGCACCTCTGTCCATGGGGTTTCTCCAGGCAAGAATACTGGAGTGGCTTGCCATGTCCTCCTCCAAGGGATCTTCTCAGCTTAGGGATTGAACCCACATCTCCTGCATTGCAGGCAGATTCTTTACTGTCTGAGTCATCAGGGAAGCCCAAGAATACTGGAGTCAGTAGCCTAATCCTTCTCCAGGGGATCTTTCCAACCCAGTAATCGAACCAGAGTCTCCTGCATTGTAGGCAGATTCTTTACCAACTGAGCTACCAGGGAAGCCCTTGACCATGTATGTGTGGATTTATTTCTGGCTTTCTCTTCTGTTCTGCTGTCTATATGTCTGGCTGTATGCCAGTACTGTACTGTTTTGATTAAGTAGCTTTGTAATATATTTTGAAGTTAGGAAATGTGGGGCCTCCAGCTTTTTTCTTTCTCAAAATTGCTGTGGGTATCTGAGGTCCTTTTTAGTTCCATGTGAATTTTAGAATTAAAAAAAAAATTCTGCAAAATGTAAAATTCCAAGTTCAATGGATTTGCATTGACTCTTCAGATAATTTTGCATAGTATGGACATTTCAATGATATTAAGTCTTCCAATATATGAACACAGGGGTGAATTTCCATTTATTTCTGTTCTCTTTAATTTTTTTCAGCAAATTTTGTGATTTTCATTATACAAGTGATTCATCTGCTTGGTTAAGTTTATTTCTAAACATGTATCCATTTTGATGCTATTATGAATAAAAATTGGTTGTCTTTTTGTGTCTTTATAGTTATAGTTATAGTTATTTTTTATACTCTTGTATTTTGACTTCTATATCAGAATTCAGATAATTTATACACCACCTTAACAGTTCAACAATATTCTATATTTGTTTATCTGTTTACCTTTAATAATGAAGTCTATGCTTTTATGTGCTGTCTTGTTGATCTCTAGCATCCTTTCACCTCAACTTGAAGGATTCTCTTGACATTTCTTTTAAAGCAGGCTGGGTACCCTAATACCAAAACATGACAAAGATCCACTAAAAAAGAAAACTACAAGCCAATATCACTGATGAACATAGATGCAAAAATCCGTAACAAAATTCTAGCAATCAGAATCCAACAACAGATTAAAAAGATCATACATCATGACCAAGTGGGCTTTATCCCAGGGATGCAAGGATTCTTCAAAGAAATGAAAGGAATTTAAGTTGGAAAAGAAGAAGTAAACTCTCACTGTTTGCAGATGACGTGATCCTCTACATAGAAAACCATAAAGACTTCACCAGAAAATTACTAGAGCTAATCAATGAATATAGTAAAGTTCAAGCCAGGCTTCAGCAATATGTGAACCATGAACTCCCTGATGTTCAAGCTGGTTTTAGAACAGGCAGAGGAACCAGAGATCAAATTGCCAACATCCGCTGGATCATGGAAAAAGCAAGAGAGTTCCAGAAAAACATCTATTCTGCTTTATTGACTATGCCAAAGCCTTTGACTGTGTGGATCACAATAAACTGTGGAAAATTCTGAAAGAGATGGGAATACCAGACCATCTAACCTGCCTCTTGAGAAATCTGTACGCAGGTCAGGAAGCAACAGTTAGAACTGGACATGGAACAACAGACTGGTTCCAAATAGGAAAAGGAGTACGTCAAGGCTGTATATTGTCTCCCTGCTTATTTAACTTATATGCAGAGTACATCATGAGAAACGCTGGACTGGAAGAAACACAAGCTGGAATCAAGATTGCCGGGAGAAATATCAATAACCTCAGATATGCTGATGACACCACCCTTATGGCAGAAAGTGAGGAGGAGCTAAAACTCCTCTTGATGAAAGTGAAGGAGGAGAGTGAAAAAGTTGGCTTAAAGCTCAACATTCAGAAAACGAAGATCATGGCATCCGGTCCCATCACTTCATGGGAAATAGATGGGGAAACAGTGGAAACAGTGTCAGACTTTATTTTTTTGGGCTCCAAAATCACTGCAGATGGTGACTGCAGCCATGAAATTAAAAGACGCTTACTCCTTGGAAGAAAAGTTATGACCAACCTGGATAGTATATTCAAAAGCAGAGACATTACTTTGCCGACTAAGGTCCGCCTAGTCAAGGCTATGGTTTTTCCTGTGGTCATGTATGGATGTGAAAGTTGGACTGTGAAGAAAGCTGAG
>SJYX01012038.1:170447-193259 GCA_006410675.1 Oreotragus oreotragus | reverse complement strand
GTGTAAGAGGGTTCCCTTTTCTCCACACCCTCTCCAGCATTTATTGCTTGTGCACTTTTAGATCGCAGCCATTCTGACTGGTGTGAAATGGTACCTCATTGTGGTTTTGACTTGCATTTCTCTGATTATGAGTGATGTTGAGCATCTTTTCACGTGTTTGTTAGCCATCCATATGTCATCTTTGGAGAAATGTCTATTTAGTTCTTTGGCCCATTTTTTCATTGGGTCGTTTATTTCTCTGGAATTGAGCTGCAGGAGTTGCTTGTATATTTTTGAGATTAGTTGTTTGTTAGTTGCTTCATTTGCTATTATTTTCTCCCATTCAGGAGGCTGTCTTTTCACCTTGCTTATAGTTTCCTTTGTTGTCCAGAAGCTTTTAATTTTAGTTAGATCCCATTTGTTTATTTTTGCTTTTATTTCCAGTATTCTGGGAGGTGGATCATAGAAGAAGCTCCTGTGATATATGTCAGAGAGTGTTTTGCCTATGTTCTCCTCTAGGAGTTTTATGGACCAACTCTTTTATTCATGCATGACTACTGGAAAAACTATAGCTTTGACTATATGTACCTTTGTTGGCAAAGTGATGTCTTTGCTTTTTTTTTTAATTTAGTAAAGATATGTTAATGTAAGACTAATTAATTTTTCTCAGGATATTTTTAAATTTATTTTTTATTGAAGGATAATTGCTTTACAGAATTTTTTGTTGTTTTCTGTCAAACCTCAGAGATGTCTCCACTTTTTAATATGTTGTATAGGTTTATCATAGCTCTCCTTCCAAGGAGTAAGTGTCTTTTAATTTCATGGCTGCAGCCATCATCTGCTGTGATTTTGGAGCCTAAGAAATGAGAATCTGTCACCGCTTCCAGTTTTTCCTGTTTTATTTGTCATGAAGTGATGGGATCAGATGTCATGATCTTAGTTTTTTACTGCTGAGTTTCAAGTCAGCTTTTTCACTCTCCTCTCTCATCGAGAGGCTCTTTAGTTCTTCTTTGCTTTCTGCCATTGAAGTGGTATCACCTGCATATCTGAGATTGTTGATATTTTTCCCTCGATTACAGCTTATGATTCATAGAGCCTTGTAAATTGGTGTATGGGATCCTAGATTTTGCTCAGAGTGACTTACAGGACCATGGACAGACTTGGGACAGAGCAGGGGCGTGATCTGACTTATAGCTTAAAGGGATCACTGTGGTTGCCCTGTGAGGAGTAGAATGTAGTGGATGAAGTTGTAAATCCACTGCAAGAGCCCAGGGGGAGATAGTGGTGGCCTGGATGAGCAGGGAAGCAGCAAATGTGATGAAATTTCACATTGAGATCTTTTGAGGGTAAAACTAGCAGCTTTTGATGTGAGGTGTGAGAGAAAGGAGTCGAGAATGATTCATAGGTTTTGGACCTAAAAAACTGGAAAAATAGAGTTGCCAACTGTTGAGATGGGAAAAACTCATATGGAGCAGGTTCAGGAAGGAGCTTAGAAGTTTGACTTGGCATGTGGTTGGTTGAAGTTGCCTTTCAGACATCTATGCATGGAATGGTCCAGGATGAAGAATACCTCTGGGAGTTATCATCATATTGAAAGCCTTGAGTTTAAATGAAATCACTTAGGAGTGTGTGAATAGATAGAGAACAGAATCATGGGCTCAAAGGTGAGGGGGATGAGACAGAAGTCAGGGAGATTTGAGGAAGGCTAGACTGTGGTGTTCTGTGAGCCAAACATGTTGCCAGGTGGAGAGATTAGCTGTGTCAAATGCTACTGCAAAGTCTTACTCTCTTTACCATGACCTGTAATATGTAATTAGAACTCTTATCAGCTCATGTTAGTGATTTTATGTGTACTTAGAAATCAGTAAGCACAGCCTTTGCCACAAATAGTCCTTGAGCAATCAATATTATGCTAGACATACAGGCCATGTGTGACGCAGAGATACAAGACAAGGCCTGATGCGCATTTGGTGTATATTATACACAGGCAGACAAAATAAACAAGATGGTCACCCAGCTTCAAATTTATGAATGGGACTGTTACTTTAAAATAATTCATTTATAAATGTAATTCCTACTTGGAACTTTCAAAGTATTCTCACATATAAATAATACTATAAATAATAGTTATCTCTAAAGCTACGTACCCAAAGCTATGCTGCTGCTGCTGCTAAGTCGCTTCAGTCGTGTCCAACTCTGTGCGACCCCAGAGATGGCAGCCCACCAGGCTCCCCCATCCCTGGGATTCTCCAGGCAAGAACACTGGAGTGGGTTGCCATTTCCTTCTCCAAATGCATGAAAGTGAAAAGTGAAAGTGAAGTCGTTCAGTCATGTCCGACTCTTAGCAACCCCACGGACTGTAGCCCACCAGACTCTTCCATCTGTGGGATTTTCCAGGCAAGAGTACTGGAGTGGGGTGCCATTGCCTTCTCCAACCCAAAGCTATAATATAGCTAAATTGTAACGAGACCAGTGACTGATTTTTTGGTTATTTTCTTATTTGTTTACTTACTTTGAAACTCATGATCCATTTAGTCTCTATACCTCAGTTTTTGTGGAAAATATATTTGAGACATCTAATTCCTGTAAGATGATACCATTACCAATAGTGGTCAGAGGGTTATTTTTATGAGATGCTAAAGCATCTCAGGTCTTGCACTGCTGGTTCCCAATAGTTACTTAAGGAGAGATAGCTGTTTGGAACACACAGGATAGTTGCACACAGCAGGGGGCTAAAAATGAAAAAAGTGAGTCAGTGTTGCTTTACTGTGACTTTTCATTCCTCTCTCTTTCTGCCCAGTTTAACCATAGTCTATCCTGCTCATCCCACTAGCATAAACACATTCTTATTTTGAAGGAGTTTGGGGGGCAGGAGAAGTGAAGATCACAAAGTATGTTTAGCTCATCTTGGTACCTCTGCAGGCAGTAGACCGTCTCCAGCACAGACTGCCCCAGTAATGGTGTCTTCATATTCTGGGCTTCTGAGCATAGGGGACTCTCTAGTCTCATGCTTATCACATGGATTTTAGGGCATCTTCCCTTTCGTAGGTCCCTGGGCCGGGAAGATTTCCCTGAAGAAGGAAATGGCGACTCATTCCAGTATTCTAGCCTGGAAAATCCCATGGACAGAGGAGCCTGGTGGGCTCCAGTCAATGGGGTCACGAAAGAGTCAGACAGAACTTAGCAACTAAACAGCAACAGCGACCCTTTCCTAGGTTGCTGTGCTCTGAAATGGTCTTGGGATTGGTATCCTTGTGTGAATTAAGATGAACAATACTGCATATGTGAGTGACTAACATAAGAAACATGAAGAGAGAATGCCAGGCTCATTTTCAGTGCAGATGGATGGTGTGACATTCCTAAGTCAGGCTGAGAGGTGCCCGAGGGAAGAGTTTAATTGCATTTTTGTGCAGTAAGTACTGGACAGGTGTCAAAGGGTAGCTCCATCATTCTACTTGGCTTGAAAAAGTGTAAGAAATTCTATCAGGTTCCTATTTTCGACAAAATGGATTTCCACCAATTCGCATTTGCTGTACTTGGTGAGTGTATGAGTGTGTAATTGAGAAAGATGGGGAAAATTTTGAGAAAAGCTAAGAAGCTAAGACAGAGTAAGTATGAATCACTACATTTTGGGAAGTTAGTCATATATTATTTTTTTCTGACTTGATTTTGTGACATTAAGAGCCCAGAAATATTAACATATTAAGCAGTTTTACAAAACTTCCTATTCTCTGCGTAATGTTAGCAAGTCATTGGTAAATTTATTCTGTGATGTGTTAAGAAGTTTTACCTGGAACTTGAAAGCATAGACATTTCTTGTGGGCTTATTAATGGCAATGAGTCAGTTCAGTTGAAGTGAGAAATACATAAACTTTGTGCTGCCTGAAACAGAGGGACTGTTTATCAGAATATTATTGGAATGTTTTAGTATTGTGATATTTTGCCTTTACAGATGACTATTTTGTGCTGTGGGAATTTTGGTTTACTTTAACACAAACTGGGTTAGCTACTTACTTTGTTGGCTCTGCAGGTGTACATAGACCTTAAGATTTTCAATCCTTGTCATGATGTTTTACTTATGTATTGAAGAAGGGCAGGAAAAATTCATTTGTTTTTAAAGTATATTATGAAAAAGAGATTGCCTTTCTGTGAAAACCTGAATAGCTTCCCTATTTTCCCCTGGGATCAATTTTGTGTAGGTGTTAAGCACTTTTTGGTTTAAACTGATATCTATTATGGAAATATATGCTTAAGTGTGATGGAAAATCAAATAAGTGGAATGTGACATTCTGTGGAAAAGGCCAACAGAATCTCCAAATTTGGGAATTCTATGGATGTGTGTAATTAATGGAGTAAAACTGCCTTTGTTCCATTTTGGACTATTTTTTTCTTCTCATCAGTTTAGAACTTCAGGCTTTAAAAACAGAGCATGAATAAACGCTGGTTGGTGGTGTGCCTTGGGCAAATTGGTGTAAAAATATTGCCTAATGCTGTCTCCTTGAACTCACTCTTCCACCTACCCAAATCCTATTTTAAGGATAACCTCTTTCAAAAGAACTTCCTAGACAGAATGTGATGATAACTTGTATTAAGTTCCTATCTTATTCTTCTAGACCTGTCTTTTTGTTAATTAAACAGCCTTTATCTTTTTCTTTTCTACTTGTTCTTTCATTTCTTTCTGACTTCTTGCTCTGTCTCCTTTCTCCAAATTTTCCTCTTCTTCCATTAACCTCCCCACCCTGATTTATGCTGAGATGAGTTGGAAAGGGACAGATAGACAGAGATTAATATTCTGATAGAATATTAATGGACCATAATATGGAATGTAGGAAAGTTCATGGAAAAATGCACAGCTGGGGAAACGCAGGTTTGTCTGCTTGCTTGTACATGTATTTTTTCTGGCTCTTTGAGAGTTACAAGGACTCAGATCTCGGCCGTGTTTTATTGTTTCTACATCACAGTGTTATTTCATACAGGATTAAGAGAATAACAGAATTTCAGTGTTTCCAGTTTGATCCTTGTCTGATGTATAAATCATCTCTATAGTCATCTTTCAAATGATCACCTGAACTTGGATTCTGTTATACAAATTCATTTAATGATAGAAGAGTAGTATGTAGCTACTCAGTGAGATTTTGATGACTTCAAAATGCCTTGGAACATGCTTATACTAGATGAAAACTTGAAAGCACATTAATTATGACAACTATTAAAACAAAAAATTGAATATATGCATGTTGTAAATAAAAAACATTTTCAGGGACAGTGAGTGAACATTTTAATTCTTATTTTTCCAAATGTTCAATATTGTATATACACATATGTATATATATCTATAACTTGCATGATTTAAAACAGCTTCCAGAGTGGATAAAACAGGGAAGGTGACCCTCATACCCTGTAATGTGCCTCTTGCTTCTGGCTCTGTTGATAACATCCACCTCCAGCTTTCTGCTGTTTCCTACTTTGAACTTTAAGCTTTTGTTTCTACTAATAGGAAATAAATTTACACTTACAAAAGAACAAGAAAAAAGCTGTACACTTCATTAGTCTGTATAAAAATAACTTTGACATGCAATAGCATAATCCTTAAATAGAAGGAAAGTCTTGGGAAGGTAAGCAAGCTGTTTACTTTTAGAGGTGCTTTCTAAAATCTGGTATGTGGAAATTGCTTTCTGTAGGTAATACTATCCTTTCTAAACATTAAGAATTAAGCTTTTTGCGCTTTTTACAGAAAAAACTCTTCTTTACAAGAAGTTTCTAATTAATGTGTGGTTAAACTTAGGTCATGCGTTGTGTGGAAACACATTCTAAGGGATTTGAAAGCATTTTTAAGATAATAGGAAATGTGTTTTGACTCAAATTGTGTCCAACAAAGACAAGAGATTAAAAACATTACTGCATATTACCTTTCTGACTTAAAAGATATACTCTGGGGAGATCTTGAAAACTTCCTCCTTTACCAGACTCTAAATATAGAGTTTTATATAATCACCTGTGTTCTGTATGAAATATGCAAATGTTTTACTCCATCTTTTTTCTGCATATAAAATCAGAAATATATCTTAAAAAAATATTGATGTTAGATTTAGAAATCTGACCTTTGCCAATACTTAAAAGAGTTCATTAAATTATGATATATAATTTTGGGATTTATCCTTCTTTTTTGAATTTATGTAGGTGCCTCTAATTTTCCTAGACAGGAAAAAAAAAGAAAAAAATGTCATCTCTATGTAACTATAGAATTTTTCTTATCTTGACTGATTTTTGTTAGGAAATAAGTTACATAATGTGTTTCAGGTTCGTTTATCAAACCAGAGGTTAAAATGTACAGTAGTATGAAATATTTGATGTTAAAAGATGAATATACACATTTACTGATAGCAAATATTATCATCTTAAATAATAGATAATATCACCTGATTTCTGAGATGTGTGCAAAAGTTGGACATAATGTGAATTTCCAATACGGATACAATGGTTAGTCCATATTTTCTCAGAATAGCATTCTGAACCATATAGAATTCTTAAGCTAATACATACATATCCTTCAGAGTAGGACTGTATGCAAGACCATACTAGATTGATTTGCTGTTAATAGTTTCTTGCTTATTAGAGCTAGCTTTAATTCTGCAGTATGATGGCTCAGTGGGTAAAGAATCCACCTGCAGTGCAGGAGACTCAGGAGATGTGAGTTTGATCCCTGGGTCAGGATGATCCTCTGGAGAAGGAAGTGACAACCCACTCCAGTATTCTTGCCTGGGAAATCCCATGGACAGAGGAGCCTGGGGAGCTACAGTCCAAAGAGTGGCAAAGAGTTGGACATGACTTAGCAACTAAACACTCAACACAAGTGTTAGGCTCAATGAAATTTATCATGTTATAAACTCTTAGTGAAAACATATATACCATTCTGTTGTATGCTATTATGAAATTGTCATTTGATAGATCAAAAAGTGCTTGGATATTGGCCATTTGGCATAGTTCAATCAGTATCATCATTAGCTGAGAGCTACTGCTGGAATGTTTTTGTAGAGCTGTGTGCGGATACCGTATGGTTTTCAAAAGTTGTTTGATTCCTTGTTGGATTGTCAACTATCTCAATTGACATTCTTTGATAGATCAAAAAGTGCTTGGATATTGGCCATTTGGCATAGTTCAATCAGTATCATCATTAGCTGAGAGCTACTGCTGGAATGTTTTTGTAGAGCTGTGTGCGGATACCGTATGGTTTTCAAAAGTTGTTTGATTCCTTGTTGGATTGTCAACTATCTCAATTGACATTCTGACAGAAATACCTCATGCAAGGAAGCCTGTGGCACTGTTTAACTTTCCAGAAGGCCAAGAAAGAACCCAGGTCAAAGAAGATAAGTTTGGTTTCTGGGGATTTTTCCAGTGGTACAAAGGATATCATGGGTTGCCTTTGTATGTCAACTTGCAATGAAACCCTATAATGTTACTTCTTGGCTGAACCTGATTTCGTGTGTAGAATGGCCTGGGAAGCAGCCCCAATGAGTAAAACTACAACCTATCACTGACATTAGAATAGAAGCTTCTTATACAACAGTTGTCTATAAATAACATTTAAGACAGATGCGTATGGCTAATAAAGATTTTCCAAAAAGCACCTAGGAAATGGATAAACAAATGTTATTACTCATTGATTAAAAAATGCCGATTGCGGTTACCTAGGATCTCCCAGTATTGGAGAAGGAAATGGCAACCCACTCCAGTATTCTTGCCTGGAGAATCCCAGGGATGGGGGAGCCTGGTGGGCTGCCATCTACGGGGTCGCACAGAGTCGGACACGACTGAAGTGACTTAGCAGCAGCAGCAGGATCTCCCAGTGTTGCATCTGAATGCGGAGTCTGTAAGAGTAAAGGCCATTTTGAGATACTCTCTGGTTCTATCTGGGGCTTCTCGGATAGCTCAGCTGGTAAAGAATCCACTTGCAATGCAGGAGACCCCAGTTTAATTCCTGGGTCGGGAAGATCCTCTGGAGTAGGGATAGGCATTCTTGGGCTTCCCTCGTGGCTCAGCTGGTAAAGAATCTGCCTGCAGTGTGGGGGGAGATTTGATCCCTGGGTTGGGAAGATCCCCTGCAAAAGGGAAAGGCTACCCACTCCAGTATTCTTGCTGGAGAATTCTATGGACTGTATAGTCCATGGGGTGGCAAAGAATCGGACACGACTGAGTGACTTTCACTTTCACTTTCTGGTTCCAAAGCAGCTCACATCATCTAACATTAGGTAATCATGGTATAATGGTACATAGCCGGAAGATTGAGGATAAGCGTAAGGATCCTGTAGCCTTTGGCAAAAGTTCTCAAGCCTTCCTGCATATTATTGATGGATGATGATTGTTTTTTGTAGCGAAACAATAAATAGCAATGATACCTACATAATATCTTCCCACAAAGTCATTTGGCAACGAGAACGTAATTATTTTGCTTTCCTTGTTATGCATCTTCAAGTCTTTCAAAATAGTCTTGTTTGCGTGGTTGACGTGGTCAGACCTGTGTGAAGTGGTCAGATGTGCGATTTGAATTCTTTCCTAAAGAAGAGGCTCCTCAGGATGAAATTAGTTCCCCCACAAGGATACAGTGACCAAAAAGGTATAAAATTGTGTCTTACAGAAATTTGTCAAGAGAATATTTGCTCCTCTTTGAGGAACTTTGTAATCATACAGATGTCAGTGTAACTCTAGTTGGATTTAGCTATTATATCAGTTTAGTAGAAATAATGTCCTTTTTCAGAGGAGAAAATGTGAGATCAGTCTTAAATATCCAGTTAAAAGAAGCTGTCACTGAACCAGTTACCTGTTCATCATTGTGCCTGTGTGCTCCGTTGCTTCAGTCACATCTGACTCTTTGTAACTCTACAGACTGCAGCCTGTCAGGCTCCTCTGTTTGTGGAATTTTCCAGGCAAGAATCCTGGAGTAGGTTGCCATGCCCTCCTCTAGGGGATCTTCCCAACCCAGGGGTTGAATCTGCACCTCCTGCACTGCAAACGGATTCTTTACTGCTGAGGCACTGGGGAAGCCCTGTACATCATTGTTGTAGCCAAATTAGATGCCAGTGCCTAGTACCTGCAGTTTGAAATTCTTGTATCACTTCAAATTTTCAGATTTCTAGCATGACCCTACTTTTAGGATTATAGGTGTAATAGCATATTTAGTGACATCTTGATTATAATATTAACAGGAGAGGAATCTGTAGTAGGCTTTCAGGACAATCTGTATTGTTCTGGTAAACATGAACATCTGAGCATCTGAGCAAAGGAGGAAAAAATGTGAAATCAGAAATTGTATTTTAAGATTCACAATATAATCTACTCTGAAAACAATGTGTTCTTCAGGCCTTCCCTGGGGTTGCTTACTTTCTAATAAGCTATTCCTTAAAACTAGTCAAGTACTTTAATACACATGTGGAAATTATTCCTAGGCATTGGACTCCCAGGAACATTTTCATGATTGTCATTGATTGCCTTGAGTTCCAAGCCTATACTGCTGCTGCTGCTGCTGCTAAGTCGCTTCAGTCGCGTCCGACTCTGTGTGACCCCACAGACGGTAGCCCATTGGGCTCCACCATCCCTGGGATTCTCCAGGCAAGAACACTGGAGTGGGTTGCCATTTCCTTCTCCAATGCATGAAAGTGAAAAGTGAAAGTGAAGTCGCTCAGTCGTGTCTGACTCAGCTACCCCATGGACTGCAGCCTACCAGGCTCCTCCGTCCATGGGAGTTTCCAGGCAAGAGTACTGGAGTGGGGCACCATTGCCTTCTCCAAAGCCTATACTAGTCTCTTACAAATAAGTATGTCTTAGCATGGTTTGGTGGAGAAGGAAATGGCAACCCACTCCAGTGTTCTTGCCTGGAGAATCCCAGGGACGGAGGAGCCTGGTGGGCTGCAGTCTATGGGGTCGCACAGAGTCGGACACGACTGAAGTCCAGGCTCCTCCGTCCATGGGAGTTTCCAGGCAAGAGTACTGGAGTGGGGCGCCATTGCCTTCTCCAAAGCCTATACTAGTCTCTTACAAATAAGTATGTCTTAGCATGGTTTGGTGGAGAAGGAAATGGCAACCCACTCCAGTGTTCTTGCCTGGAGAATCCCAGGGACGGAGGAGCCTGGTGGGCTGCAGTCTATGGGGTCGCACAGAGTCGGACACGACTGAAGTGACTTAGCAACAGCAGCAGCATGGTTTGGTGTTAAAGCTCGATACAGTTCCAAAATGCCAGATGACATTGAGACATAAACAGTACAATTCAAAAATGCACAAATTCCAATTAGAACTCAGTGAACTTTGATTCTAAAGCCACCATTGTCATGGAAACGAAGATTTTTTTAATAATTATTTTTAAGAGCAATTACCATTATCAACTCTAGGAGTATAAGCCTCTCAGAGGTCTGTTTCTTAAGTTCCTATTCTTGAGTAGAACTGCCTTTCATTTCCTTTTTTTTCACTATACATATATATTTACTTTGCTAGATGTATAATTTTTTTTGTAACTTTGTGGGTATATCTATATCTCTATATATGTATATATATATTTAATGCAACTGCCTTTCCTTAATGCACGCTCTATGATTGTAGATGAGCTGAAAAGCAAAACTGAGTATGAATCCATTGAAAATTATTTTACACTATTTCTATTGTAGGTTTTATGTTTGGAAGTCCTCTCTGAACCAATACTTTAGGTAATAATATGTTAGGATTAAATGCAGAGGATCCTATATTTCCTTTACCCTAACCTAAAAAATACAGCTATTCATAAATTGTCAATATGGTTGTTCACAAA
The DNA here is from genome assembly GCA_006410675.1 of Oreotragus oreotragus. Classification (NCBI taxonomy): domain Eukaryota; kingdom Metazoa; phylum Chordata; class Mammalia; order Artiodactyla; family Bovidae; genus Oreotragus; species Oreotragus oreotragus. Next base: position 182,485 of record SJYX01012038.1, on the reverse strand, counting down.
AGTTGTCTTTAGTGGAAAAGTGAGTCTGTATTGTACATGAGGTGATTGTTGCTTTCATCACATAATATGGCACGTACAGGAAGACTTCTCAGGAAGGCGTCTGTTAAGTGCTCCAATGGCCCGAGCTGACACTGAAATTACAGAGTCTGTTAGGTCTGTGTCAGTGCCCTTGCCAAGGGCATCTGATATCCTTTGAATGTTGACCAAGGGACCTTGCACAAACAGATAAAATAAATTTATAAGAATATTTCAGAGAAAAGGCCTCATGGTAGACTCATTCTCCCAGTGATTTGACATGTTCCTGGTTCCATCTAAAGCCTCTGTGGCAATCATCAGAGCTCTGTGACAACTATTTACAACCCACAAGTTGCCAGACATTACTGTCTCTAAATCTACATGTGCTTCTTTTGGATTTAAATAATTTGTGGAATTTATCCAATTGTCTGGGTAATGCTGTGAACCTTGTCATCGACAAGCAAAAGAATAAACTAAAACGATGATGCTGGCTATGGATGTTACATTGTCGGTTGTTGGAGGACTTAGCTGGCTTCTAGGGAATAAAATAATTAATTTTACTTTAAATTAAGTGGAATCTACAGACATGTCTTATCTTTTCTCAATTATATCACCCATTTTTTTACTTCTCTGTTGTCTCCCCATTGCCTAGCACCATAAACAATTGGTAAATATTTTTGAATAAATGAATATGTTGAAGATATACTTTTTAATTAAAGTACAGTTAACATATTTGTTTCAGTTGTAAATCATAATGATTCAACATTTAAATATATTACAGAATAATCATCCTGATAAATCTAGTAACCTCCTGTTCTATACAAAATTATTAAAGTATTACTGACTATATTCCCTTTGCTATATATTACATCCTTGTGACATTTATTTTATAAGGAAGTTTTTGCTATATATTACACCCTGGTGACTTATTTATTTTATAAGGAAGTTTATACTCTTAGTCCCCTTCATTTATTTCACTCAGCTCCCTGCCCTTCCCCCTCTAACAGTCACTAGTTTGTCTTTTGTATCTATGCTTTTGTTTATGTTTTGCTTTGTTTATTTTTTAGATTTCATATATAAGCGAAATCATACTGTATTTTTCTTTCTTTCTGACTAATTTCACTTAGCATAATACCCTCTAGGTCCATTCATGGCAAGATTTCACTCTTTTTATGGCTGAGTAATATTCCATTGTACATGTATCCATATGTCTATTGGTGGGCCCTTAGGTTGCTTCCATATCTTATATCTTGACTATTGTAAATAATGTTGAATTGAACACAGAAATCCATGTATCTTTTTTAATTAGTGTTTTTCATGTTTTTTGAACAAATACCAAGAAGTAGAACTGCTGGATTGTATGGTAGTTCTGTTTTTAATTTTTTGAGGAATTGCCATATTGTTTTCCAGATTGGATGCAGAAGCATATATTAGAGTGTGACTGTTTTATATTAAGCCTGGCATTTCAGAGATTTATAAAATCCTAAAACAATGCCTGTCTTCTCACTAAATCTTTGTTTTGGAAAACATAATTCTTTTTCATAAAAACGTGTTAATACTTATTGTTATTTTTATGTGAATTAATCAAAACATTTGAAAGTTAGAAATTCAACCAAATATGCAAGTATCAATAGTTGTAACTCACATTCTGATGTTCCTGGATGTCTGCAATATTTTCTGAGACTGTAAACTGTTTTGGAGATAAAAGGTCTGAGAGGTGCTGGCTCAGAGAAGGGAGATATATGTTTGTGTCTGTGTGCATGCTCAGTCACTCAAGCTGTCCCACTCTTTGTGACCCTGTGACAGTAGCCCACCAGGCCCCTCTGTCCCTGGGATTCCCCAGGCAAGAATACTGGAGTGGGTGGCCATGTCCTTCTCTGGGGATCTTCCTGACAAAGGGATTGAACCCATGTCTCCTGCACTGGGAGGCAGTTTCTTTACCACGGAACCACCTGGGAAGCCCATATTTGTGTGTACAATAGCAATAAGTGAAGTTGCTCTGTCGTGTCCGACTCTTTGTGACCCCATGGACTGTAGCCTACCAGGCTCCTCTGTCCATGGTATTTTCCAGGCAATAGTCCTGGAGTGGATTGCCATTTCCTTCTCCAGGGGATCTTCCCAACCCAGGGATAGAACCTGGGTCCCCCATATTGTAGACAGATGCTTTACTGTCTTGTAATTTAAAACATAAAAAAAGTAAAATATCTAAAAATAGCCTTGCAGGTCTATGTGAAGTATAATAAAAAATGCTCTATTTCAGAATATTAAAGAAGATTCAGTAATTGAAGATTCACAGCATGTTATTTTATGGGAAGTTTCACTATCATAGTTGTATTCATTTTCCTTACTTAATTTATAGATTAAACATATATCTAAACAGCAAAAATATTTTAAACCTGTGAAAATGAAAATTTCTATAAAATTTAACTAAATAATTCTAAAGTTTATGTGAGAAAAATAGGTTAGTAGCTGCAAAAAATATTTTTCAATATTTTTAAGGAGACGTTTTTATCTGATATTATATTTATAGTAGAGAGTCAGATAAACAAAATCAGTGATCTCAAAACTAGCTTCATTGTGTGCTATGCATATATGTGTACATATATATATCCATGTGCATTTATTATATGTTAAAGGAAACAGGCAATGGCACCCCACTCCAGTACTCTTGCCTGGAAAATCCCATGGATGGAGGAGCCTGGTGGGCTGCAGTCCATGGGGTCGCGAAGAGTCAGACATGACTGAGCGACTTCACTTTCACTTTTCACTTTCATGCATTGAAGAAGGAAATGGCAACCCACTCCAGTGTTCTTGTCTGGAGAATCCCAGGGATGGGGGAGCCTGGTGGGCTGCCATCTATGGGGTCACACAGAGTCAGACACGACTGAAGTGACTTAGCAGCAGCAGCAAAGGAAACATTAACGCTCAACTTTACTCACAATAAAGCACAAATAAATGTAAACAATTCCTATCAGTTTGGTTAAGATAGATTATTAATATTAGAGGTAAATTGCATTTGTAAATTGCTATGGGGGCAATTATAAATTATAACTGCCTTCTTGGATAGCTACTTGCTACTATATATCAAGTGCTTTAAAATATTCATAATCTTCAATGTGACAAATTTATTTCTAGTAATCTCTTCCACAAAAATATTCAGAAATGAAAAAAATATTTATACACAAATATGTTCATAACAGCAGTTTTTATAATAAGACAAATTTTACAACAGCATGTATGTCTACATATATGGCAGTGATTAAGTAAATGTGGTAATTGCAAGGAAAACCACATGTAGAATAATATTAAATAAAAATAGAGGATACATTTCATATAGTGCATAAGTCTGGCTGTGTAAAATGTATAACAGAATGCCTGGAGTAGACACCTTAATACATTAACTGTAGTTGTCTCTCAATTCTGGAATTGTGAATAATTTGTATTATCTTCTTTATTCCTTCCTGTATTTTCCTAAACTTTTTAAACAATGAATATATACTGTTGTTAATCTATAGGCTGAAACTTCAATAGTTAATTGAATTGTAAGTTAAAGTAAATAAAAGCTTACAATTCAATTAACTATTGAAGTTTCAACCTATAGATTAAGACAAGATAGACAATGAAATTTTATATTGCATTTCAGCTCGAAATTACCTACTCTTTTATATCTGACAGTAAGTTCTTTGGGTAGTACATCCATTTTCCCAGTGTAGCTTTTGTCCATTTGCAAATAAACTGTATGACTTAGTCACTTTACCTCTCTAGGTCTTTAATTTCCTTGCCTATCAAATGAAGTTCCTTCCAATTTTAAAATCTGGAAATTACATGATATTTAAAAACTATATTTCCAACAGAACCGTCTTTTGCCACAATCTATAGTATCTCTCTCACTATACATTTTCTCCTTATTCTCATCTGTGTTTGTGTTTCTGGAGCTCCATCTTCCCTCCCTAACATCTGGTGATTGAGAAGGGATTATAATATCATCTTTCTGTCTGTCTCCCAGTATTACTGCTCAAGGGAGCATCTAGATTCTAATGTTCTTGTATGAATATTGTTGACTGTCATTTACAAGTCATCGATGATGTACACTGTCATAGAATTTATAAAGATCTGTAGAGATTCTATGAATCTTGATCTCAGTGGATTGATTTAAGCTTGATGGTGAAGGGCAATTGCCTGTTCCTTGTCATCTTAGCCTGTTTTGTTGGACCTTCCTGATTTTATCATGAGTTTGAGCAAACTCCGGGAGATGGTGAGGGACAGGGAGGCCTGACACACTGTAGTCCCTGAGGTCGCAGTGTTGGACACGACTTAGCCATTGAACAACAACAACTGATTTTATACTCTATACTGTTGTACACAATCCAGGATTGGATACTTATGTTTACCATTCAAAATGACTAGCATTTTGGAAAAACTTGTTTTTTTTTGATGAAACTATTATATACTACTTAAATTGTAGTTGGCAATCTGATATTTTTAACTCAGTGGTACTTATTAAAATTATTGCTATATTTAGTTGTTAATTCAAATAAATTGCTAAAATGATACTGGATGACATTATGAATACATATCATAACACTATATGATAAACTTTATGCAGATCCATTCTCTTGATATCAAATATACTTTTCTTATAATTTAATGTATTAAATTCTTTAGTGTAAAGTTTTAATCTATAGTGTATACTTTAAATGGAAGAGTAGACCTTAGAATTGATGCTTTTTGACTAATTGGTTGTCTTGGGGGGGAATATATGTTGTTTGATGCCTCCATGTGATTCATGTGTACTGATAAATTTCTTTTTAAACTTGCAGCAAATAGTGGCAGCAATAAATGCAGGGATTATACCTTTAGGAAACACCTCCAATCAAATCAGTCACTGGGATTTGGGAAGTTCCTTCTTCTTTGCTGGCACTGTTATTACAACCATAGGTAGGAGACAACTTATTTTGTTGTTTAATTTTGGTACAGCTTGTGAGTTAAAATTCATTTGTTTGATTTTTTTTTACAGTTGGTCAAAATGGTCTTCTCAAGGTAGAAAACTAGAGTCTAGTAAACTGATTTTGAAAAGAGAGTTTAAAAGTTTTAACAAAGGAATGATGAAAATGAACTACTGATTCAAAATACCGAGTTGTTTAAAATCCACCCAAAACTCGGAAGCAGTTCAGTTGAGTCCTTTGACTAATGGACAAGAACATCAAGAAATGGTTTGAAATGATGATTTTGGTAGAGGGGACAAGTAGTTTAAAATTTTCCTTGATTCTTTGATTCTTTAGTACAGAAAGAAATGATTTGAGTACAGTTTTGACATTCTTTTCATGAAGTTCTTATTGGATATCACTTTCTTCAACTTATAAAATTTAATTCTACATTTTAGCAGATTGTTCTATTCTTATGTGGTTGTCTATTATGATTGCTTCAGACCTTTTTATGCATTATGTTTTTCCAGTAACACAAATCTGTGAAAAATTAACAGTGAAATATGAGGATTACAGAAAAAATGAAACTTTAAGCCTTTTATCTTTTCATCACATTGAATGTCATAGTGTTTGAAAGTGGAACATGGTCTCTTTTTTGGGACTGACTGCATCCACTCAGCAACCCCTAGGCAGCAGAATGGGTACATGTAGGCAACTTCTGTTATTCTTCAATGCCCAAGAAATATTCCGAGGGTATAAACGCAGACCTCGTAGTGAAAGCTATGCTTGCCATGCTGTGAGAATTGGGAGGGGTTACAGCTATCCTATTTCATGGAAGGAGGTAGGTTTAAAAATAATTTTCAACAAGGGGAAGAAAATGGACCCATCATTGGGGGGATCCCCTGGAGAAGGAAATGGCAATCCACTCCAGGACTATTGCCTGGAAAATCCCATGGACAGAAGAGCCTAGTAGGCTACAGTCCATGGGGTCGCAAAGAGTCGGACACGACTGAGCGACAGGCCAGGCCACAGTTATGTAGAAAATATGTGTGCAAAAGGAATTCTCTTGCACATATGCTTGTGATGAGATTTCCTCTCATGAGCCTGGCCTCTGATTTGGGCACACGAATTAATTTTCTAAAGGCTTTAATTTTATTGTTTGTCATTGGTAGATTATGAAGTGCCTACAGTTTTCAAATGAGCACTTCTATCAAAGTCCTGAATAAGAGAACGTGGACAGTTTATGGATGAACTCTTGCTTAAATTTTCCTTTGAGAGGAATTGATCGTGTCCTGTCATTATGTGGATCCACTGTAATGCCTTTTTGTGCTGAATCACTTGCCAGTGAAATGAATCCCTTAGCATGTTGATGTTTGCCTTCGTTCAGAGGTCAAAGAACTATGTTTACTCTTAGGTTTCCATCAGCTAGGTCAAAAGTTGTGTGGCTGTGAAAATCTGGAAGAATGGCAACCTTGATTTCTAACCATAATAATAGGTTAACTGTGGAGCTTAGACGGCTTGGCCATTTCTACTATGGAAATAACTGTTTATTGGGTAAACTACTTAGAGTCTGGAAGGAAAAAAAAGCTCACAGACAGAGTGAGAATGGTTTGTTTCTGCCCAGTGAAAACTCTAAAAGTCCACGTTATAGCTCATCGTGACCACCACTAAATTATTCTCCAAGAGACTTAGTCATTATACAGACTTACTGTTGCATCCTATGTTTATAAACAGTCTCATTTTTTGAATCCCCAATTCAGTAAGTTTTGCAGACATATACTTCAACACATGAAAAAAAAAAAAACATTATTACCAGCCTTACCCCAAATTATAGCCATTAAGCACAGTAGCTGATTATTTAGGTTGTTTAGGTAGCTCCCTGACAGCCCACATCTCTTACTGTTCTACCTCCGGGTTTAATCGTAGGTTGATTAAGTCATTCTAGGTCACTGACATTTACTCCATGATCTTCTGCTCTAAGGTCAAGGCAGTCTCCTCTGACCTTAGACTGGTTTTATGTCTAGGGCAAAGTAAATGTTTGGCCTTTTTCATAAGTTTCCATTTGACATCCAAGTCATTATTTAATAAAATTCAGTGTAATTATTAATATTGCTAATGATAATAATTGTCTGACCTTTGAAGTGGTTTTTAGAAATTGAGGAAATTGTAACCTCTAGCACTAAGCTGCATTGCATTAGTTGTTCAAACAATAAACTTGAGACAGTCTGGGAGAATCCGTTTCAGTGGCTTCTTGTAGGGTATTTGATACAAGCAGTGTTTCATGGAGCTGCATTGGCTGACACTGTCCCAGATTTTTCTGCTCAGTGTAGACAATTTATCTAAGACATCAAAGTGACCCTTACTATTCATTACAAATATGCCCAAGAGAAGTTCAGTTATACAAAATAGAATGTTAACATTTAAGGTCTAATTTAATCTCTTCATATATCTACATGCTTTCTCCAAAACCATACCCTTCCAAACCCCTCACAAATTCCATTTCACAGTAGCACAGACTAACGTACATTGTTGACTATTCTTTTTCTCTCATTCCTTACTCCCAGTTCATCAGTCAATCCTGCTGGCTATGCCTTTAAAGGAGATCTAGAATTTAACTACTGCTCCTCATTCAAAGTGCCACCATTTTTGGCCCAAGCTAGCATCATCTCAGTGCCAGCATCCCTGTATAGAGAAACCTTTGGCCCAGAAATACTCTCTGGATTCCAACTAATTCAGAGTAAATACTGTTCTCCATTGCTTAGGTCATCTAGTAAGATGCACGTTCTGGGATTTTTGTACATTTGAGTCTTTTCTGTATCCCCCAATGCCTGACACATAGTGGCTGCTGCTGCTGCTGCTGCTGCTAAGTCACTTCAGTCATATCCGACTCTGTGCGACCCCATAGATGGCAGCCAACCAGGCTCTCCCGTCCCGGGGATTCTCCAGGCAGACACATAGTGGATACTTAATAATTATTTTTGGAATTAAAAAACAGATGTAGATTCTAAATGAGTTGAAATACAGCTTGTTGGAAATTACATAACATTAAATTGATAACTTATTACACCAAATTCTTAATTCCTTAGGCAGGTTACTAACATTTTTGTTCATTTATTTATTCAGTAAATAATAAATCATGATTTGTCTGCCACTGTAAAGATAAGAGGTAAATTATTTGGGACCAAGTGGCACACAGACCAGTCAGGGAGATCAGTAGGCAAATTGTCATTTACCATATAGCCTGCCAGGTGCTATGGCTTAAGAGCATTTAATGCAAATGTACTGGGAAGATTCCCTGGAAAAAGAAATGACAACCCACCTGTATGCTTGCCTGGAGAATTCCAGGGACAGAGGAACCTGGAAGGCTACAGTCCATGGGGTCACAAAGAGTTGGACACAACTGAATAACTAAAACTTCACTTCAGGTAATTAAAGGCATAATAAAACGGGAGCTTTGTAGGCATCGGGGGTTCATGTGGGAAAGATGAGGGGTGGCAGAGTATGATCTGTTCAGGAACTGTTGTTGAACAGTTCAGTCATGTCCAATTCTTTTTCAGCGCTATGGACTGTAGCCCACCGGACGGCTTTGTCCATGGGATTTCCCAGGCAGAAATACTGGCATGGGTTTCCATTTCCTCCTCTAGGGGAATCTTCCTCACCGAGGGATCGAACCTGCTCCCCCTGCACTGCAGGCAGATTCTTTACCACTGAACAACCTGGGAAGCCCGTTTACGAATTACAGCCCATCCAAAATGGTTGTTTGTAGTTGAAGGGATTAATCTTTAGGACTGTGTAAATCAAGTCAGCATAGTAGCTCCTACTGAAATCTATGCTAGTTTTGCTGCTGCTGGGAGTGTAAAAGGAAATAAGAACACAGTTTTGGTTTGCAATCTAATTTGGGAGATAAAATTTATGGTTAGGAAATAATGGAATGATGACAGAAATAGGTCTTGTAGAATCAAATATTACTCGGAATGATTGTTTCAGTGCTATAAGAAGAGAAAAAGGAAAGAACATGTGGGCTAGAACAGGGGGAAAAGGCTTAATTAGAGAAGTTGGGTTTGAGCTATGCTTTGAAGAAAATGTTTTGGTTTAGATTGGTGGAGGAAATAAAGGCCTCCCGGTCTGTGAGATAGCCAAGCAAAAATACCAAGGGAGAATGAACCTGACTTATTTTGAAGACCGAGAAGTATTCAAGTAGACCGGAGGAATTGTTTAACCGGGTAATGGGAAAGGTTATTGACTGATTCAAATGGGAAGAACACAGTTGAATATAATTTGGTTTTTGAGAAGTTTGGACCTACTGTACTAAGACAGAACAAAGGATTTTTTTTTTTTTTTTGAAAGTGAGTTGATAGGTTAAAAGTAACCTTAGAAGATGCATCTATGTGGACTAGAATAAGTGGAGACCGACAGTGAGGGAATAGTTAAGAGGCCTTTACCGTGATCCACAGAAAAGTCAAAGTATTGACTGGGAGGATTGGAGCTGGTGTTGAGGAATGGGATTAGGACAAAAAATAATTAGATGCAAGAATCAACAGGCCTTGGGGAGTAATGCAATTAAGAGAAAGGTGTCAAAATGTTGACTATTGAATATTTAGGCAGCAGGTCAGTACAGTTCATAGGCAGTGCTAGCTGATGCTGTGAAGAAAAAGAAGTTTTAAAAAATGGTCAATTAAAATAAATAAATTGATTTTTTTAATACCCGAAAATTTATACATATTGTTGTATTAGGAAGCTTCATTTTAGTTGTTTTCCTTCCTCAAATTTATTTGTTGGTTTATTCTTTAATTCAGACAGACTAGAAAGACAAGTTAAACAGGCTCCCTCCTGGAGCACTTGGGTTTGAGGAAACCCAAAGTCAGTCAGTGCCCTGAAAAACAAAATCAATGGTGATAAGTGCTCCATAAAAGTTCATGTGTGTGATGGAGAGTCGATAGTGGGGCCAGGGCAAGGAGTGGGAGGTGCTCTAGAGCAGACTGATTCAAGAGCTCTCAGAGCAGGTAACAGTTAAGCTATAGATTAAAGGATGAAACAAAATCAGCCAGGGAACCAATGTACATGCGTGTGGGCTCAGTTGTGTCCAACTCTTTGCAGCCCCATGGACTGTAACCCACCAAGCTCCTTTGTCCCTGGAATTTCCCAGGCAAGAACACTGGAGTGGGTTGCTGTCTCCTTCTCCAGGGAGATCTTCTCGACCCAGGGATTGAACCTGCACCTCCTGCAACTGGCAAGCCTTGGCAGGTGGATTCTTTACTGCTGAGCCACCCGGGAAGCCCAAGTCAGGAAGAGAAGAATACAGAGATGAGTTCAGGCAGAGGGCACAGCGTGGCAAAGAAGAAGCAAGGTTAGCAAGATGAACGGGGGCTGGAGCATGTTAGGACCTGATAGTTGTGACAATATCCTCAATTCAGTGGGAAGCCAAGCAAAAATTTCAGCAGAAGAGAGTCCTAATGTGACTCATGTTGCTGTTCAGAGGGAAAAAAGGAAAGCGGGAAGGCCATTGCGAAGGTTATTGCATTAATCCATAAGAGAGAAAGCAATATACAGATTGTCATGCTGAGTGAAGTAAGTCAGGCACAGAAAGATAGATGTCATATGAAATAGCTTGTATGGGGAAGGGGATCTAAAACAAAAGAGTATATATGAACTTATTTACAAAACAAAGTAGAGTCATGATTGTAGAAGACAAACTTACAGTCACCAGGGGATAAGGGAGGGGAGAGGGATACACTGGGGCTTTGGGGCTGACATATACACTCCGAAAATTTATACATATTGTTGTATTAGGAAGCTTCATTTTAGTTGTTTTCCTTCCTCAAATTTATTTGTTGGTTTATTCTTTAATTCAGACAGACCAGAAAGACAAGTTAAACAGGCTCCCTCCTGGAGCACTTGGGTTTGAGGAAACCCAAAGTCAGTCAGTGCCCTGAAAAACAAAATCAGTGGTGATAAGTGCTCCATAAAAGTTCATGTGTGTGATGGAGAGTCGATAGTGGGGCCAGGGCAAGGAGTGGGAGGTGCTCTAGAGCAGACTGATTCAAGAGCTCTCAGAGCAGGTAACAGTTAAGCTATAGATTAAAGGATGAAACAAAATCAGCCAGGGAACCAATGTACATGCGTGTGGGCTCAGTTGTGTCCAACTCTTTGCAGCCCCATGGACTGTAACCCACCAAGCTCCTTTGTCCCTGGAATTTCCCAGGCAAGAACACTGGAGTGGGTTGCTGTCTCCTTCTCCAGGGAGATCTTCTCGACCCAGGGATTGAACCTGCACCTCCTGCAACTGGCAAGCCTTGGCAGGTGGATTCTTTACTGCTGAGCCACCCGGGAAGCCCAAGTCAGGAAGAGAAGAATACAGAGATGAGTTCAGGCAGAGGGCACAGCGTGGCAAAGAAGAAGCAAGGTTAGCAAGATGAACGGGGGCTGGAGCATGTTAGGACCTGATAGTTGTGACAATATCCTCAATTCAGTGGGAAGCCAAGCAAAAATTTCAGCAGAAGAGAGTCCTAATGTGACTCATGTTGCTGTTCAGAGGGAAAAAAGGAAAGCGGGAAGGCCATTGCGAAGGTTATTGCATTAATCCATAAGAGAGAAAGCAATATACAGATTGTCATGCTGAGTGAAGTAAGTCAGGCACAGAAAGATAGATGTCATATGAAATAGCTTGTATGGGGAAGGGGATCTAAAACAAAAGAGTATATATGAACTTATTTACAAAACAAAGTAGAGTCATGATTGTAGAAGACAAACTTACAGTCACCAGGGGATAAGGGAGGGGAGAGGGATACACTGGGGCTTTGGGGCTGACATATACACACTACCATATATAAAATAGGTAACGGAATAGCGATAGCCTCAAATATGCAGGTGACACCACCCTTATAGCAGAAAGTGAAGAGGAACTAAAAAGCCTCTTGATGAAAGTGAAAGAGGAGAGTGAAAAAGTTGGCTTAAAGCTCAACATTCAAAAAAATGAAGATCATGGCATCTGGTCCCATCACTTCATGGGAAATAGATGGGGAAACAGTGGAAACAGTGTCAGACTTTATTTATTTATTTATTTATTTATTTAGGCTCCAAAATCACTGTAGATGGTGA
>SJYX01012038.1:126343-170195 GCA_006410675.1 Oreotragus oreotragus | reverse complement strand
TTTTTCCAGTGGTCATGTATGGATGTGAGAGTTGGACTGTGAAGAAAGCTGAGCGCCGAAGAATTGATCCTTTTGAACTGTGGTGTTGGAGAAGACTCTTGAGAGTCCCTTGGACTGCAAGGAGATCCAACCAGTCCATTCTGAAGGATATCAGCCCTGGGATTTCTTTGGAGGGACTGATGCTGAAGCTGAAACTCCAGTACTTTGGCCACCTCATGCGAATAGTTGACTCATTGGAAAAGACTCTTAATAAGGATCTAATGTATAGCTCAGGAAACTCTACTCAGCACTCTGTAATGGCCCATATGGGAAAATAATCTAGCAAAAAGAGTGGATATATGTGTATGTATAACTGCTTTTTGAAATTGACACAACATTGTAAATCAACTATATTCCCATAAAATTTTTTTTTCAAAAGAGAGTTTATGAATAGAAATATACTTGTCTCTGAGAACAGTGCCATGGGAAGTTTAATGTTTTAAATTTTAAGTTATTTTAAAGCTAAAAAAAAAATAAATACAAAAAAAATAAAATAAAAAAAAGAAGGAAGAAAAAAAAAAATAAAAGTAAAAAAAAAATAAAGCTAATAAGAAATCACTTAAACTCTAGGAAAGTCTGTTTACAAAAGTGATGTAATGGAAAACTGTATTCTATTTTGAGGTCAATTTAAAGATTAGAATAAGATGTAAGGTGATTTTGTTCCCAGAAGGCATTAAAATATAATGAAATTTTCCCCAGTGGAAAGTAAATTGAAATGCCAGAGCCAGGATTTGCCCAAGCTTATCCCTGAATCATCATGATCTCCAAGTGTCAGAATGCGAATAACAAGATAGCACTATGGTCTATAGCAACTTCAAGATCTCAAAGCATCATGTTAGGTCTTATGGAAAACATTTCCTCGGAGTCATGTTTCTTGTATTTACAAAGGACTCTTGTTTTCTTCCCCTTGAGTTATAGAGATTGGATTCAGGTATATAATTTCTATGTTTAGTTTTTCTGTATTTTGAACCAGCCACCGAGTCTCTCAATTTCCTTATACCTTGATTGAATTATTGAATTGCTGACACTGTTAGAACAATGGTCACAGATTTTCTGTAAGCTCCCGTTTCACCTGTTTAGCATAATGCTTACTTGAGTAGACAAAAAGGAGAAACAACTAGAGAGTAGTTTAAACAAACAATTCCTGATGAAACGAAAAGGTCGATTTTGAAAATGCCAAAAGTATATTGAAAAGTGTAAAGCCTTATGCATGTCTTTATCAGGGAATCTAGGACCTTCCTTTTGGACATGATAAAAAATAAACAAACAACAACAACAACAACAAAACTATAGCTTAAGAGGTGAGGAAAAAGTTGTAAGAGCTTTTCTGTACAATTTTGTTATCTCATGAAACCACTAACTGAACTTGGAAATAAGCAGGCTTAAGGCAGTGGGGTGTAGAATTTGACAGCCAGCATTTTCCTGGGGGTGATGTCATTGCAGCTTTGGTTGTTAAGGGCTATCTTATTTAGTTGGTATACTCGTAATTCGGTGGCATTTCACTACTCTTTTGGATATTTTCTGAGAACTGTATATTGGATTTTGGGAACCGATTTTAAAGAAAAGCTGAACTTCTTTCAGGCAGCTTAAAAGGTGAATTATCTTGGAAGGTGACTTCCAGCTCTGACTCCACAATCTCCTTGCATTTTTCTTTATACCAGTTTGTTAAAGCAGATTATTCTTTTTCCAAAATCTGTAATTCTAATGCTGTGCAGTTGAAATTCAGAAGTTGAAATTAAGAAATTGTTTTGGGTCACTGATGCTCTGTTTCTCTTCTAATCTACTAAAATGAACACAAGGAAAACCTGTCTCAAGATATTTGTGTATATATATATATGTTCCTACCATTCAAAATCTTCACATAGGTTTATTTTCTAAGTTAAAATGCATTTCTTTCTCAGAGAAGAAAAATGCCTTCTGAACAGTAGTTAAGTTTGCAGAGTGTAAGATTATATTTGATAGACAACAAAGCAGAATTTTTACTTGAATAGTGTTAAAGACTCTAAAGCAATAATAATGAAATAGATTAGTCATCTTCTTTTCTCATTATGTATGTTAGTATGTATGTTAGTCAGCCACAAAGAGGTTTAATTCAGAATACTGAGTATTTAGAATCCTATGCTAGTTGGAAGGAGTGTTATGGATGTAATCTTCCCAGGAGTGATCCAGTAGTGTTACGGATGTAGTCTTCTCAGGAGTGAGGCAGTGTTTATTATTATTATTTTGTGGTAGTAGAATGCAGAGCAAGAAAGTGTAGGTATAAAAGAAACTGGAAGTGCCAGTGAGAGGAGGGCTATGGTATCAGCATAGTAGTCATCCATATCTTGGGTGTATTCAAGGCAGAAATTGCTTATATCCTGCAACAAAATAAACTTTTATGTATTTCTGTCTACTTTCAAAACGTTTGCGTTAACATACTTTTAATCTTCTGGAAAGCAATCACTGTTAAATGGTGTGATTGTGAGATGACCTTAAAGTTGGAAGGAAAGAATTGTCATGAAGTTCATGCCCTGAATAAATACAGAATCTATTTTTAATCTTGTCTTTTCTCCTTTCCCAACCACTGACATGCAGCACGTTTGTCATACATTATAGGTTTTAAAGAACATCTGATTGACCCCTAAATATGCAAGTATTGCTCGGAATGTGATTAAAACTATAGGTGGGATGATTATCAGAAAAACACTTTTTAAAAAATTGTCTCACGTACTGATTTGATAGGGAAGGAATGTAATAACATTTGTCTGGGCCTGTCTACTTTAAGCTAGTAATTATACTACATATTTGTTTTCTTCCTAATCCTTAAAAAAAAAATCTAGACTTGTGCAATCTTACTCTTGGAAACTGGCATTGTTATTTATGTGGTACTGAAATGATAACATGATACATGCAAAAGAAGTACCTGTGCCAAATGAGGTTCATGAGTAATTATTGTGGTTTGTGTGCACATAAGGTACAATGCAAATAATTAATTTTAAACAGAAAATAATTCCAGGCAGCCATCTTTTGGTTCTAAAGTACCACTGGAGGAAATATTGATCATATAAACTTTTGAAAGTCACAGTTCAGTTCATTTCAGTCGCTCAGTCGTATCTGACTCTTTGCAACCCCATGGACTGCAGCATGCCAGGCCTCCCTGTCTACCACCAACTCCCGGAGCTTACTCAAATTCATGTCCATTAAGTTGATGATGCCATCCAACCATCTCATCCTCCGTCGTCCCCTTCTTCTCTTGCCTTCAGTTTTTCCCAGCATCAGGGTCTTTTCCAGTGAGTCAGCTCTTTGCATCAGGTGGCCAAAGTATTGGAGTTTCACCTTCATCATCTGTCCTTCCAATGAATATTCAGGACTGATTTCCTTTAGGATGGACTGGTTGGATCTCCTTGCTGTCCAAGGGACTCTCAAGAGTCTTCTCCAACAACCACAGTTCAAAAGCATCAATTCTTCGGTGCCACAGGACTCAAAAATGCATGTTAATTACTAATCTTAAACTTCTTTCCTTATTAACTTTATTTTTAAAGCAAAAACAACAAACAAGTGGGCAAGTTTGGTTGATATGTTGTGCCTTTCGTCTCTAAGTTTAAGCTTCCCTTATTGTAGATTCTAACAAAGAATTTCCAAAGGCAAGCAGCAAGAGAAGGAAAAAGAGAGGTTATGGAATAAATCATGATCTGCTTAAGCAGCTCCTGTTCAAACAATGCAGGTTTTAATAGGTCATTTCATTGGTACCTGTAGATGACTTAATAGAAACTGTTTAAATTTCATTTGATGCAAAAAAAACAGATGTAGACATGACCTCTTAATAAATATTATACTGCAAATCAAAGAAGTTCTGTATGTATTCATGCTAGTTTTACTTACATTGTACCTCTCAGAATGAAAATATTTCTCCCTATTTTTTTTAAAGAAGTGATACAGGAGAAGGAACATCAGATTTCATTTCAGAGACGTTGTTTCGGTTTTGTCTTTACTGTTAACTAGGGTTGTGTTCTTTTAAGCAAATCACAGTTCTTCTATTATCCTTAATTTTCTTCTTTATCAAAGAGGGCTAATGTTTCTCACAATCAAAATTGTTGTGAAGGTTAAATAAACGTATATGTAGAAACAGTTTGTACACTGAATGACAGTATAATAAATTGAAACTAATTTTGTTACTAGGGTAATTTTTATTTTATTATTAAACTTTATATTACATTTATTTATGTTACTAATTGGGGAAGGCAATGGCACCCCACCCCAGTACTCTTGCCTGGAAAATCCAATGGACAGAGCCTGGTGGGCTGCAGTCCATGGGGTCGCTAACAGTCGGACAGACTGAGCAACTTCACTTTCACTTTTCTCTTTCATGCATTGGAGAAGGAAATGGCAACCCACTCCAGTATTCTTGCCTGGAGAATCCCAGGGACGGGGGAGCCTGGTGGGCTGCCGTCTATGGGGTCACACAGAGTCGGACATGACTGAAGTGACTTAGCAGCAGCAGTAGCAGCAGCATGTTACTAATGTTAACAAAGAAAGTTCATTCTTTCTGAAAGATTTGATCCATTCGTTTTAATTATTATAATATTTATAATGTTGCCTTCACATACTTAGTTCAGTTCAGTTCAGTTCAGTCACTCAGTCGTGTCCGACTCTTTGCGACTCCATGAATCGCAGCACGCCAGGCCTCCCTGTTCATCACCATCTCCTGGAGTTCACTCAGACTCACATCCATTGAGTCCGTGATGCCATCCAGCCATCTCATCCTTGGTCGTCCCCTTCTCCTCCTGCCCCTAATCCCTCCCAGCATCAGAGTCTTTTCCAATGTGTCAGCTCTTCGCATGAGGTGGCCAAAGTACTGGAGTTTCAGCTTTAGCATCCATCATTCCTTCCAAAGAAATCCCAGGGCTGATCTCCTTCAGAATGGACTGGTTGGATCTCCTTGCAGTCCAAGGGACTCTTGGTGTGCTCAAACCAGTTATTCTCACAATGCTCAGTGTTAGATTTGACTAGTTTCTTCATCTAGTTAATTTGTAGTTTGATGTAATGAAATGAGTTGATTTTGATGATATTTAGGTGATCTAAAATGTGATTATGAAGCAAGGTGTTAACTATTAGTTGAGAATAATAAAAGTTAGTGAAAGTCAGACAGTCATGTATGACTCTTTGTGACCCCATGGACTGTAGCCCACCAGGCTCCTTTGTCCATGGAATTTTCCAGGCCAGAATACTGGAGTGGGTAGCCATTCCCTTCTCCAGGGGATCTTCCTGACCCAAGGATCAAACCCGGGACTCCCACATTACAGGCCGATTCTTTACCAACTGAACTACTGTTGGTATAAATGTTTTTCTATATCATTTTTAAAAATCTCTGCCTCTGTATTAGTATCTGCCAAGTTATTTTCTGTAGTAAACAACCCTCACATTTTGTTGGCTTTAAACGTTTATTTCCTGATCACATTGTATGTCCAGTGTGGATCAATGGGAGGGCCCTGCCCTTGTAAGAAGGAGGGCGTGGAAAACTGACTGCTGGCTGATCATGCTTTGTGTGTGTGACACTGTATTTACCAACATGACATTAGCCAGACTACCTTCAAGAGTATAGGTGGGGAAGCGCTCTCCTGCCCTGAGATGGGAACAACCAGGGTATTTTGTGACAGCCTACTAACTTCCACAAGCAAATATACTAATTAGATACTTCCTTGAATGATCTTTGATAGTCAAAGTAACTAAACATGATAACAAAATATAGTTTGTATTTTAATTCACTTTTTCAAATTGTGTCTCCTTAACTCCATCACTGCAGGATTTTCATTTTTCACATCTAATGTTGTTCTACTGAAGGAGATTGTGTTCCAGATTTACCTCCCTCTACAGTGTTTCATCAGTGTTACTTTCTCAAAATGAAAATAACAATCAATATATAAAATTCTAGTTTTAGTTTCTTGGCAGAGATTTTGCTGTCACTCATTAGTGATATTACATAGGGTTCCATTAGCATTTAGAGTACAGTCACCTTTTGATATACATGGAAGAAATGACTCCAGAACCCCCACAGGTACCCAAATCCACAGATACTCAATTGTCTTATATAAAATAGTACAGTGTATGTATATAACCCATAGATTATACTTTAAATCACTTCTAGATTAATTTTAATACCTAATGTAAATGCTATGTAAGTAGTTGTAAATATAATATAAATGCTATGGAAATAGTTGCCAGCATTTGACAAATTCAAGTTTTGCTTTTTGGAACTTTCTAGAAAAATTTTTTTTTTCAAATATTTTTGATCCGTGGTTCATTAAATCTTCAGATACAGAAATCAAAGACATGGAGGGCCAACTGCATTTTATTAATGATCACTTATCAAGGTCAAAATGAGGATGATACAAAAACAGTAAAACCGTTTAGGAAAATAAATTAAACAACTAAGTTTACCTTTGATGTAGAAGTGAAATAATGCAGGGGTCAGCAAACCATGACCCTGTGGGTAAAATCCAGCCTTGCTTCTCTTATGTGATTAGAACACGGCGATGTCCACTTATGTTAGTACCCTCTTTGGCTACCTTCATGCTATAATGGCAGAGTTGAATAGTACACCAGAGGCTGAATGGCTGCAAAGCTGAAAATTTTACTATCTGGCCCTTTATAGGAAACATTTGCCAGGCACTGGACTAAAGAACAGAAAGCAAAAAAAAAAACAAAAAAACAAAAAAAAAAACAATTTGTAACTAGAAGACCCGGGTTTGTCCTGATTCTAACATTATTCACTCTGTACTTTTGACTAGATCACTGAACATCTCTGAGTTATTTTCTCATGTGAGTAGTCCATATGATTTCCTAATAAGTGAATAATAGTTGTGCTTCCTGTCCCCCAGGATTTTATGAAAAGTCAAAGGATATTTAATAATGCTTGCTGCTGCTGCTGCTAAGTCACTTCAGTCGTGTCCGACTCTGTGTGACCCCATAGACAGCAGCTAAAAAAAAAAAAAAAAAAAAAAAAAAACAATTTGTAACTAGAAGACCCGGGTTTGTCCTGATTCTAACATTATTCACTGTGTACTTTTGACTAGATCACTGAACATCTCTGAGTTATTTTCTCATGTGAGTAGTCCATATGATTTCCTAATAAGTGAATAATAGTTGTGCTTCCTGTCCCCCAGGATTTTATGAAAAGTCAAAGGATATTTAATAATGCTTGCTGCTGCTGCTGCTAAGTCACTTCAGTCGTGTCCGACTCTGTGTGACCCCATAGACAGCAGCCCACCAGGTTCCCCGATCCCTGGGATTTTCCAGGCAAGAACACTGGATTGGGTTGCCATTTCCTTCTCCAATGCATGAAAGTGATAAGTGAAAGGAAAGTCACTCAGTTGTGTCTGACTCTTCAGGACCCCATGGACCGCAGCCTACAAGGCTCCTCTACTATTATGCAATTAAAATTCATCATTTTAAAAGAAGATGCTATTTTTCTCCATTTTTCCTCATTGTCCATTAAAGGTTGAAATGCGCTCTGGACTCAAATTCTGTGAACCTCTGTAACGTTAAGCCTCAGGGGTTTATAATCTTATTTTCCGGAGAGATGACCCATAATGTACGTTAGATTCTCAAAGTGTCCCATAATTCTTAGAAGGGTTTAAAACCATTGGCTTGAATAATTTCTATTTTAATTTTTAGACTAATAGAAAGTAGCATTTTGTAGCACTTGAAAAATTGAGAAAAAAATTCTGTGTCAGAAACATTGTAGTAAAATGCTAGTGTAGATGCTGGCGGACAAAATAACTGCTTAGAGAACTGAGTACAGTAGTCAGAAAGAAACCATGTAAAAGCGCATTTCTAAAAATAAGAAAATCTTATGTTACTGCTGAGCTCTGAGTGATATTATAGTGTCAAATATTTTCAGTTCTTCCAAAATCCTGCAGATTCTGAATTGTTTTCTGTAAACATGAGAAGAAATGTTATGCTTTAGAAAACTAGAGTATTACAATCCCCATCCATGACATTCTGGATTTCAAGAATTCAGCCTTCCTCCTGTTCTATAATTATTAGAACACAGCCACCTCATTTTAGTATTGTCTTTACTATCTACACACCGTGATGGCAGAGTTGAATAGTACAGCAGAGGCTATTTGGCCTGTAAAGCTGGAATCTTGAAAAGAGTACACACACACACACTCTCACACGTGTATAACTGAATCACTTTGCTGAACACCGAAACTGACACAGCATTATAAATCGAGTATGTATGTGTCCTAAATTGCTTCAATCATGTGCAACTCTTTGTGACCCTATGCACTATAGCTCACCAGGCTCCTCTGTCAGTGAGATTCTCCAGGCAGGAGGACTGGAGTGAGTTGCCATTTCCTCCTCCAGGGGAATCTTCCTAACCCAGGGATCAAACCAGTATCTCTTAGGTCTCTCTCATTGGTAGGCAGGTTTCTTACCACTAGCTTCACCTGGGAAGCACCTTGCCCCCAAATCAACTATATTTCATAAAAATTAAAACAAAAATAAGAAAAGGGAAACATGCAAATATAACAATTAAAAAAGTGGTACTGGATAAAGGAAAAAAAAAAGACTAGACCAGGAAAATAGACTGGGAATGGGAGGCACAATTTTAAAGGAGTTTAAAAGATGATATTTCTTTTCCAGTTTTTATATTATTTGTTCTTGCTTTAGATTTATGTTTCTAAACTGTGAACATAGAGTGTGAATGGGGCCCTCAAAAGTTCTTCCCACTTAATTCAATGTGCTCAGGCTTAGTAGCAGGATAACATAACTAGAGTTAGCTACCAATTAGTAATTTCAGTGCACTGCCTTCTACCAAGTGGAAAAGCCTCCCATATTCTCTCTCTAGAGGCTCTGAATTGTTATGGAAACAAGGAAATCATGTTTTTATAGCCATTATCCTGAGCTATCTTTAGGAGTGTCTTGTTGATTTCTTACTAAAATGTATGGTAAAACCAATACAATATTGTAAAGTAATTAGCCTCCAATTAAAATAAATTTATATAAAATAAAATAAAATCTTGCATTCCAGGATTAGGTTTTCTAATAGACTGAATTCAAGGTATAGGACTTAATCTGAGATAGTCTTCATAGCTGTAAAGAGATCATGCTGCTGCTGCTGCTAAGTTGCTTCAGTCGTGTCCGACTCTGTGCGACCCCATAGACGGTAGCCCACCAGGTTCCCCCGTCCCTGGGATTCTCCAGGCAAGAACACTGGAGTGGGTTGCCATTTCCTTCTCCAATGCATGAAAGTGAAAAGTGAAAGTGAAGTCGCTCAGTCATGTCCGACTCTTAGCGACCCCATGGACTGCAGCCTACCAGGCTCCTCTGTCCATGGGATTTTCCAGGCAAGAGTACTGGAGTGGCGTGCCATTGCCTTCTCTGAAAGAGATCATAGAAAAGAGAAAAATATACCCAAGAATTCACATTTCGGGCACGATGAGGCCTTCTTGTAATTATTTGTGTGAGTGTGTGTGTGTGTGTGTTCATGCTTCAGTTCAAGTTCAAATGAGACTGTATAAGAAATTAAGAAGTAAGAATGCAGGTGGTGAGAAACAGCGGTGGTCATACTCCTTCCCTGTCTACCACCTCTTGAATCCTTCCTTTAGATTAAACCCTATGAATGTCAAATATATCTAAAACAGGTAAATGGAATTATTTGTGTGTGTGTGTGTGTGTGTCTGTCTGTGGCAAGGGAGGGAGAGTGCATCATATCCGAGAGCTGGCAGCCTGTCTCCATAGTTGGGAAAGGCCTCTAGGTCACATAGATGTGCATTTAAATGCTGATTGTGCCACTTTCAATTGCTCATGTCTGTTTTATTTAACATTTCTGAGCCCTAAGTTTTAAGACACCTTTTCCAGAATGTTACCTTGGGAATTAATTGAGGAAAACATACCCAAAGTGCCTAGGATACCCCAGTCTCTCCCTCATAATAGATTCTCAGTGTTAAGTTCCTTTTACACATCTTTCCAGTTCAAATGTTCCCGGTCAGAGTTTGGGGGGTGGGCTTTTCCCCACCCTCTTCTAGTCCCAAGGCTGAGAAGAGCACATTTTCTACTATCTGTGGGAACTAAATTCTAGACACCAAAGGAAATGACCCACGTAAAGCAGAACATTAGATAAGACAGAACTAATGAAAATTAATAGCCTATGATTGATGAATCACCAATAGTTGTTGGGTGGATTATTTGAGCTTTTGATAGTTAGTTGCTTGACAGAACTATGTAATAGACGTAGATTAGTCATTGCTGTTTGATCGCTAAGTCATGTCCGACTCTTTGTGACCTCGTGGGCTGTAGCTGGCCGGAGTCCCCTGTCCGTGGGATTTCCTAGGCAAGAATACTGGAGTGGGTTGTCATTTCCTTCTGCAGGGGATCTTTCCAACCCAGGAATCGAACCCAGGTGTCCTGCATTGACAGGTAGATTCTTTACCACTGAGACACTGCTGCTGCTGCTGCTAAGTCACTTCAGTCGTGTCCAACTCTGTGTGACCCCACAGACGGCAGCCCACCAGGCTCCACCATCCCTGGGATTCTCCAGGCAAGAACACTGGAGTGGGTTGCCATTTCCTTCTCCAATGCATGAAGGAGAAAAGTGAAAGTGAAGTCTCTCAGTCTGTCCGACTGTTAGCGACCTCATGGACTGCAGCCCATCAGGCTACTCCGTCCATTGGATTTTCCAGGCAAGAGTACTGGGGTGGGGTGCCATTGCCTTCCCCGACTGAGACACTACTAGGTGTGGATTGGTAAGACCTATAAAGCCAGTGCAAGAGACATGAGAGACACAGGTTCCACCCCTGGCCAAGAAGATCCCCTGGAGGAGGGCGTGGCAACCCACTCCCATTTTTGCCTGGAGAATCCCATGGACAGAGGAGCCTGGCGGACTACAGTCCACAGGGTTGCAAAGAGTCAGACACAACTGAAGTGACTTAACACACATGCATAAAACCCAAAAGACGTTGAGAAATCAGCAAAACTGTGGCATCAGACTGAAATATTTGTCTTTTATATGGTCCCTTATGTAATAACATAGTAATAGCAAAAAAGTATAACAATCAGTGGGGCTTCCCTGGTGGCTCAGACGATAAAGAATCTGCCTGCAATGTGGGAGACCCAGGTTCAATCCCTGGGTCGGGAAGATCTCCTGGAGAAGGGTATGGCAACTCACTCCAGTTGTTCTTCCCTGGAGAATTCCATGCGCAGAGGAGCCTGGTGGGCTATAGTCCTTGGGATTGCAAAGAATCAGTCACAATCGAGTGACTAACACTTTCATAACATTCAGTATGTGCTAGGTACTGTTTTAAGTACTTTGTGTATATATTCAAACATTTCCATCCCTACAACAACCTATAAGGTATTGCTGTCATTATTCCCATTTTAGGATAAGCAAAGGGAGGCTTTGAGAGTTTACATAACGTGCCTGAGTCATGCAGCGAGTAGATGGCATTTCGTGGGGTTTTAAATCCACCTGGCTTGGCTGCAGGGTCCACACTCACAATCTCTGACCTCTGTTGGATTATACGTTGAGAAAAGCAGGGTATATGTGACCTACCATAAATTCCTTCTGAACTGATCGAATCTGTCCACCTGTCTCTCCTAATGGTTAAGGACTGTTTCAGGACTCTACCTTTCTAGGTGAATGAATGATGCCATTGTTATCTTTGGAAAAATGTATAAGTAATTTGGAGAAAATCAACTTGAAAAATGGAGGGCTCTCCAACACTTGTTACTTCTGAATATTGGATTAAGTAAAGCATATCTGCCATTACCATGTGTGGAAAACCTTTTATATCCTTTTATATAAATGGCCTAACTCTCTTGATGTTGAGGATATAAATTTTTAGACACGAAAATAAGCATCTTTAATTTTCATTTTTTAGTGTATTTTTAAAAAATAAGATACACAAATAAATTAGTTTGAAGATATTTAATTTGTCAAAATCAAAGAATGCATGGAAATCTAATCTCATATCTCAGGTTCATCTTAAAAAATGTTGGATATTAAATTTAAATTGAATTTACCCAATGTCTCTTAATGGTTTGGGTGATATATTCTTTCATCTCAATGACCCAACTTCAGCTGTCATCACTCAGGTTCAGTATCTGGATAATCATACATCTTTCAGGTAGGTTGGCTGTCACATTCTCTTTCTTTCCCTTTTTGACACTGGCAGTAGTTGATGAGGTTTGAATTACTGCCCCAGGGTAATAGCCAAGACGAGCATAGAAAAATCCTTATACCATAATTCAGTTTTAACTTAAACTGTATTAAATATGGACACTCAGCACTTAAAAACTTTGTATTCCATTCCTTCAGCGTCTGCTACCTAATTACCACCAGTACCTCAATTTTCTTGGTCTCAGCTTTTCATATTTGTGTAATCATGGGGTTAGAATTCTATTTGCATTTCAATTCTTACATCTTATAATTTTGTTCACTAACTTAAGGTGACTTTTCCCTCTTTGTTTGTGGTACTTTATAGCATGAATACAGAAAAATAATAGACCATTTCAGATAAGATACTATCCAGAGATCCTGTGAGAGATGTTGAAGTAGTTCCTCCAAAACAATAGGTTTTGCTGTGATACAGTTATTACGTTTGCTGCTTGCTAATGACGGATGAAATATCTAATAGCTGCCAAGGCCTGGTTGGCTGTGACAATAACCAGTGAATTGCAGTAACACAGAGCACTTTGTTCATTATTTGCTTGGTATCATATAACTGGTTTTGTTCCATGGTGTAATCTGCCCAGTGAAGAGCATGAAAAAAGAGCATGGTGTGTTATTCAGCCACAAAAAGGAACAAAATAATGCCATTTGCAGCAACATAGATGGGTCTAGAGATTGTTATATTGAGTGGAATAGATTAGACAGAAAAAAAACAAATAACATATAATATCACTTATATAAGTGGTCACTTATGATATAGGTGATATAATAATATATAATAATAATAATATAATATATAAGTGATATAATATTACTTATATGTATAATCTAAAAAAGTGGTTACAAGAACTTATCTATAAAACAGAAATATAGTTACAGATGTAGAAAATAAACCTATGGTTACTGGAGGGGGGTGGCGTGGGGATGGGGAGGAGGGAAAAATTGGGAGGTTGGGACTGGCATATACACACTAAGTATATAAAATGAATAACCAACAAGGACCTCCTGTACAGCACAGGGAACTCTACTCAGTACTCTGTAATGACCTATATGAGAAAAAAATCTAAACTGGAGTGGATATATGTATAAGTATTACTGACTCACTTTGCTGTACACCTGTAACTAACACCATATTGTAAACCAACTGTACGCCAATGAAACTTTTTTAAAGAAGAAAAATAATATTGGCTCAACTCCTCCTTACTCTAAACACATTTCAGTGGCAAAAGTAGCATCAGCATAAGCACCACTCTCTTTACCCCCATTGTTTTCATCAACAGTGGACATTTATTCCCCTGCAGAAGGAAATGGCAACCCAGTCCAGTATTCCTGCCTGGAAAATCCCATGGACTGAGGAGCCCGGTGGGCTACAGTCCATGAGTTTGCAAAGAGTCGGACACGACTGAGCGACCGAGGTGTGTGTGAGATGGACATTTATTCAGAGCACCAGTGGCAGTAGCTAAGCCAGCTTTATGGCAGAAAAGTAGCACTGGCCAGCTGACACTCAACAACCATTTGCCATGTGTCAAGCACCATAGCGTGTGCTTCCTGTGTCATATATCACACAGTCCTCGTCACTCTTCACAGATGACGAAACAGAGGCACAGTGTTTCTTCAAAAAAATTTTTAGTAACTTTCTCAGTGACAGAGTGGCAAAGCTAGAATTCAAACCCAGTTTTTGGGGGCTCCAGAGGCTGCAGTTTTAATCACTATGCTATATTGCCCTCCGTATCCTTGAAGGGAGATTTGAGCGAGTCTGTTTGCAATTGAGGAAAATTATTGCATATCAAAGACAGTGTAGCTTTCTTGGCAGTTCAGATTATCAATGTCCTCCAAGATCCAACTCTTTAAAATGAAAAAGAGAAAAAAAAATTACACTTATTATGTCTAATATATTGTTTTTAAAGGTATTGTATAGTTTTATCATTTAAAAGATTTATTCAGTGACACTCATTAGAGTGGTAAGGCAGACTTCATTCAGGGCCATGTGATAGCTGTAGGAACCTCTGCGGTAGTTTTGTAGTAAGGCAGAGACTGGGCTCAACTCTGAATATGGCAAAGCAAAGTAGGGATTTATAGCCAAAGAGCACAGGGTGGGGAGTCCACAGTTAGAAAGTGACTAAAAGAGGACATGAGGACACACAAGGGACTGATTTTCACCGAGCCACCCTAACAGGAATTTTTCTTTCTTCTTTAATATGGCTGTGCCAGGTCTTAGCGTGGGCTCTCAGTTGCAGCATGTGGGATCTAGTTCCCTGACCAGGGATCAAATTTGGGCCCCCTGAATTGTGAGCACAGAGTCTTAACCACCGGACAACCAGGGAAGTCCCCTTAACGAGACTTTTGCTAAAGGCCTGTCAGAGGTGATCAGGTATCACCTGGGCAGTGATGAAGGATAAGGAAAAAAGATGATCAAATACTGAGAATGGGGGTGCGGGGCGCAGGTCTGGATAAACTGAGCTTCAACAGGATTCTTATTAGGACTGAACTTTATAAAAAAGGACATGGGAGCCCAAGGCTTAGTCAAAAGAGAACTCAGAAGAGCCAGACCAGAGTTTGGTCCAAGACAGATGTTTTCCAGTAGACAGTACTGTTTTCTTTATTGCTTTGATGGTTTGTCATTTGATGCCATGTATGACCAGGAAGATAACATCAAATTATACTAAAATTCTTATCGGAAAATTCTTTTAACAATAACCTTTAAAGTATGATTTCTAGAAAATGCATTTATCATAGTTCAGATTCTTGATTACAGTATCTATATGCATGGAAAAATGTAAGTTATTCAATTTGCTTGCTAAGAAATAGTTTGCCACTTCCTTGATGCTGTTGGATCATCTTTCTCCCCTCCTGGGATAAGAGGAGAACCAGATAATAAGGGGCCATTAAATAGCATGTGAATTTGCTGCCATTTATAGAAATATCATTTCATTACACCGTGAGCAGATCTCTGCTTATTGGCTTGAGCTTCAGATGAAATTGTTGACCAACATTTAGTGGTCGTGTTTTATCAAAATGCACATCTTTGAACATTGAGAATCTAATCCAGGACAATTAGATGCTCTCACTAGGAGAGGCATATGGGGACTGAGAAGAATGTTGAGGTGAGATGTTTTACTTCTTCCTTGACCTGTGTGGTCTAGGCTGTTCTCACCAGTGGCTGAAGCTCTGCTGCTGCTGCTAAGTTGCTTCAGTTGAGTCCGACTCTGTGTGACCCCAGAGACGTCAGCCCACCAAGCTCCCCTGTCCCTGGGATTCTCCAGGCAGGAACACTGGAGTGGGTTGCCATTTCCTTCTCCAATGCATGAAAGTGAAAAGTGAAAGTGAAGTCACTCAGTCGTGTCCGACTCTTAGCGACCCCATGGACTGCAGCCCACCAGGCTCCTCCATATGCTCTCTTGCTCCCACTCCCCTCACTGGATATCTTTCCTTCCTCCCACGTATTTGAATCAGTGAGAGGAGAAAGGGTGCAGTTCCAATGCATCCAGTGAAAAGCTAGAAACAATGTACAAGTAGATGGCTACTGCTCTTTGGCAAGGTTACTTTGCAAGAGAGTTTCCCTCCAACTTTTACCTGAAGGTGTAGATTTTTATAACTGTATCTTGTTAGCAAAAAATTAAAAAAGCAACTTAAGAAATAGGGAGCTTCCTGTAGATTTGTCATTATTCAACTGTGATGTAGGATTTTATGATGTAAGTTGCAACTAAAGATAGCAAGGGAGCCATCTTGTGAAACACTGTTTGAACTGCAGGCTGGTGGCTTCTGGGCCAAGAGGAAAGCTGGTGATAGTAATGGTGAGACAAAAGGCCAAAATTTAATTCCTTTAACTGACACAATCGTTCTGATGCTCCTATACATTCTTTCCCAGTCTATGTAAATCAGCGAGTATTGGAGGAATAGTATGTCCAGGGGTGGTTCATATTCACTGGTTATTTAACTGAGAAATCCCTTAAGTTTGAGGAATGATACTTGTAGCCTTGATCCTTAATTCTAAATACTTGCTGTAAGCGATTGAATTAATAGTTTAAATTTCAGCCTTAAAGTCTAGTAAGTGTTTAACCTTGTACACAGGTTAAACCTGTTGTTTCTGAATGAAAATAATTAGCAGTGCTTCTCTCATTGGGTTGTGAAAGTTGAATGGAGTGTACACACACGTGAAGTACCTGGGCTTCCTCGGAGGTTCAGATGGTAAAGAATCTGCCTGCAATGCAGGAGACCTGAGTTCAATCTCTGGATCGAGAAGATCCCCTGGAGAAGGGAATGGCTACCCACTCCAGTATTCTTGACTGGAGAATCCCATGGACGGAGGAGCCTGGCGGGCTACAGTCCATGAGATTGCAAGTAGAGATGGCTAAGTGACTAACACTTTCACTTTCATGAAGGGACTAGCATTGTATCTGTGATGGAGTGAGAGAGAGAAAAAGTGTGTGTGTGTGTGTTAATAAATAGTGTTAGCCGTTATTTGTGTCATTGATAATGACAGTTATTTTATTTTTATTTTATTATTTTATTTTTGGTAATGAAAATAGAGTAATAAAGTAATGCCATAGCTGATCTAAAAGAGGTACTCTGATCACGGTCATCCTACATACAATTCACTTCCTAATTTTGCTTTCATTTCTCCTGAAGAGCCCTACCACACCCCTCCCCCATATTGAATAGCTTTAGACCCACAAAACCATGCCCATGTCACAGAATGTAAATCAGAATCACATCTGTAGATATTTAAAAATACATGAACAGAATCCCCTCCTCTCCCAGGGGAAGATAAGAATTTAGGTGTTCTGGGGTGGATTTTTAAAATTCCCTCTGTGATTCTGATCTGCACCCTTGGTTTAAAAACAATGACCTCGAAGAACAATGTACTACTTTGTGAAAGTCCTGAAATGAATACTTCTTTTGTCAAAACATTGTTTAGTTGTCTCTTAATTAAAATCATATTTTTTCTAGAACTACTGTTTCTTAGTCAGTGTTTGGTTAGCCTGTCTGTCAGTGCTGTGGGTTTGACTCACTTTTAAAAAATGACCAGGTGTAGGACTTTCCTGGTGGTCCTGTGGTTAAGACTTCACCTCCATTGCAGGGGGTGTGGGTTCGATCCCTGGTGGGGGAACCAAGATCCCACATGCCTTGAGGCCAAAAAAATCAAAACATAAAACAGATGCAATATTGTAACAGGTTCAAAAATGGTCCATGTGAGAAGAAAAATCATTAAAAAACAAATAAATTAAAAAAAACAGGTGTGATTATCTTTTCACTTTGTTTTCTGAATAGTTTCCTCTTTTTCTTAGGTTGCTAACAGAGGACACCCCGAAATTACCCTGTTCTTCTTACCCTACCTCCAGTATTTTATCCTTATACCCTACTCTATTGATATTTTTCTGCATCTAAAATAGTGTAAGTTGTTTTATATTAAAATACCATTTTAGTTGTTACTTTTAGGGGTTACTTTTTAAAAAATACAGTTTGCACAGATATGGAACTCTGTTTTTACTTGTTAGCTCCAAATAAAACTAAAAGGAGTAAGACTGTACAGTAGAACTATTTAGATCTGAGGATGTCTATTTAATTAAAATATATTAATAAGACCCATAGATGTTTCCTCTTAATTCAATATATTTTCTTGGGCATCTGCTCTGAGCAGAGCACTACACATTTTTGTATGTAAAGGAAAGAAAAATATCTCTGCTCCCAAGAAGTTTGTCATCCAGAAGAAAGAAAAAAGTATGTAACCGAATGGCAGGAATTCATGTAAAAGTCATATATAATCCCTGAAAAGGGAATAGCAAGTGTTATGGATGTTCAAAGAAGCAAGATCACAGCTGGCTGAAAGGGAGAGGAATGACCGTATATTGGAAGTGATGTGTGAAGGGGACAGAAAGGACAGAAAAGATTTCAAATCATGATTGAAGGGGCCACATTCATACCAGTTAGAAGGAGAAAACAATATAAAACGTGTAAGGAATCAAAAAAGGCGAGCTAAGTTTTTTTTCAGTGAGTAATGA
The DNA here is from genome assembly GCA_006410675.1 of Oreotragus oreotragus. NCBI lineage: Eukaryota > Metazoa > Chordata > Mammalia > Artiodactyla > Bovidae > Oreotragus > Oreotragus oreotragus. The sequence continues at coordinate 152,000 of SJYX01012038.1, read as the reverse complement.
TGACTCTGGTGTTACTGAAGGGAGTACAATTGCATAACAGGGAGTTTGGGGAAATAAGAATGGTGCTTTGTAAGTAAAGGCCTTGGAACAGCTAAGGGTTTTACAGATTACGAAGTATAAATACCTAACTGTGCTTTAGGGAGAATGAACTGTGATGAGATGGGTTTTGTTGAGAAAAGACCACGGTCAGGCTGTTTGGATGGCCTGAGGTAGTGGCAGAAGAACCATGGAGAAGCAGAGGAGGAGAATGGAAGGATTGTCGTGGACTGGGTATCTGCTTCATTGCCTGCAGAGCTATATGGCTGTGGGATCTTATGGGATTTACACTACCATGCATGAAATAGATAGCTAGTGGGAAGCTACTGTATAACACAGAGAGCCCAACCCAGCCATACACATACGTGTGGTTACACACATATATGGCTGTTTCATGTTGTATGGCAGAAACCAGCAAGTCAAGCAATTATCCTCTGGTTAAAAATCTTTTTAAAGTATGGCACGACAAAGTGAGTGAAAATGATAGTTATCTGCTAGTCATCCACTAAGAACAAAATCCTGAATTACCAGAGGGAGGGAAGTTAAACATGCTAATCTGATGATTTTTAAAGGAAATATACTATTCAGAAGTCAACACAGTAAAGAGAAACCTCAACTAACAACTTAGGCACAGAGGAGATTTTGAAGGAATAACAAGAATCAGGAGAAGGATTCCTTTATGAACATCTTTCCGTAACCCCACCATTTTGTGAGAGCCACAACAAACCAGCTGTTTGAAGGCACTTTAGGTCTAAGCTCTGAAAGTGAATCAAGTATTCTTGAAATCGCCAACGTTTGAAAAGTAGACACTGCCTGAATAGAAAGAAGAGAGGGCTTGCAGTTTCTCTTCCTGAAAGGGAGTTTCAGGAAGAATATATATTTTAAAATTTTTATCTTTTAGAATGGAGCTTTGTTTTTGTTGTTGTTATTGAAATTTTATCTTGTTTATTATTTGGTCGTAATGTGAGTTCTGGGGAAGGCAATGGCACCCCACCCCAGTACTCTTGCCTGGAAAATCCAATGGACGGAGGAGCCTGGTGGGCTGCAGTCCATGGGGTCGCTAACAGTCGGACAGACTGAGCGACTTCCCTTTCACTTTTCTCTTTCCTGCATTGGAGAAGGAAGTGGCAACCCACTCCAGTATTCTTGCCTGGAGAATCGCAGGGATGGGGGAGCCTGGTGGGCTGCCGTCTATGGGGTCACACAGAGTCGGACACGACTGAAGTGACTCAGCAGCAGCAGCAGCAATGTGAGTTCAGCATGAAGGATCTTAGTCCCCCAGCTCGGGATCAAACCCATGCTCCCTTCAGTGGCAGTATGGAGTCTTGACCAATCGGACCACCAGGGAATCCCAGAATATCTTTTCTTTAGATGGCCAAAGGAAAAGCCTAGGGCTACAATGAGGACCAAGGAATGGCCCCTCACAGAGCTTCTACTTATGAAACTGATGGTCACAATCTAGCGAGATGATTCTTAGGATGAAGGGAATGTGTATACAGGAGGGGGACCAAGTCCCACCTTGGGGCTGTATAGTGACGGCTCAAGAAAGGCTTCTTGGAGGAATTAATTCCTAACCTAAGTAATCATGGACTCTTAAGGATAAACCAGATGAAGAGTTGTGGGAGGGGGAAGGCATGCCTTTGAGGTGAAGGAAGAAACGTAATCAGAGGGGATCAATAGGGAGGTAGTTCAGCTTGGTTAAGTATCTTTCATCTGCATGGTACTTCTTTTTATATAAGGTGAATTTTTCTTCAAAATAGTAGTCAATATTCTCAGCCTTATTAATTGTATAATTATTCAACTTTGAATTTATGATGCTTCAAAACATGTGCTATGTCTAACCTTATTCTAATCTTTTCTGTTCTGTTTTGTTCCATTTTACTCTACACTAGCCTGAACTGTTCTCTATATGTCTTGATAAGATTACTTTTAGGTATTTCATAATTCCCTTATATTAAAAGTAAGGTATTTTCCCATTTCAATTAGCAAATTTGAGATTGTGCTAAAGTAGTATAATGCTGTTGGTTTCTGCATATTTATCACGCATTCAGCTATTTTACTGAGCTTTTTACCTATTTGATAATTTTTAATATTCTCCTGTATTTACTAGATATTTAATTCCACCTACAACTAATATATTTGTCATCTTTATAATAATCATTCCTTTTATATGTTTACTGTCATTATGCCTGCTAGAACTTTCAGAATAATAAAAAAAAGTAAATTGTGAAATGGACATTTTTCCCCCTGACTGTAAGGGGATTCCTCTTATTGTCCTTTAATATTAAGTATGATATTGAATGTTTTGAGATAGTCACCCTCTGTCATGATAAGAATTATTTTCTGTTTATCACTTTTAAAGAATTATAAGAAATTATACAGATTGTTAATCAGATTGCTTTTTTAATAGCTGTATAGTAGATATCATGTAGGGCCTTCCTTGGTGGCTCAGATGGTAAAGAATCTGCCTGCAATGCAGGAGCCCTGGGTTGCATGCCTGGTTGGGAAGATCCCCTGGAGGAAGGGATGGCAGCCCACTGCAGTATTCTTGCCTGGAGAATCCCCATGGACAGAGAAGCCTGGTGGGCTATAGTCCATGGGATTGCAAAGAATTAGACATGACTGAGCGACTAAGCCCAGCACAGCACGTATATCATCTAAAGCAAATCTTCCTACCTCATTTTCCCCCAAATATTCTTAGCTATTATTGGTTCTTTACTTTCTTTTATTACTTTTATAAAATTCCATCAATTTTTACTGAAAACTGTTGCAAAATATTTATTGCATCAGGGTCTTTTACACTGAACCAGTTCTTCCCATCAGGTGGCCAAAGCATTGGAGCTTTAGCTTCAGCATCAGTCCTTCCAATGACTATTCAGGACTGATTTCCTTTAGGATGGACTGGTTGGATCTCCTTGCAGTCCAAGGGACTCTCAAGAGTCTTCTCCAACACCACAGTTCAAAAGCATCAGTTAGATGTGTATAAGAGACAGCNCTTTTTATATAAGGTGAATTTTTCTTCAAAATAGTAGTCAATATTCTCAGCCTTATTAATTGTATAATTATTCAACTTTGAATTTATGATGCTTTAAAAAATGTGCTATGTCTAACCTTATTCTAATCTTTTCTGTTCTGTTTTGTTCCATTTTACTCTACACTAGCCTGAACTGTTCTCTATATGTCTTGATAAGATTACTTTTAGGTATTTCATAATTCCCTTATATTAAAAGTAAGGTATTTTCCCATTTCAATTAGCAAATTTGAGATTGTGCTAAAGTAGTATAATGCTGTTGGTTTCTGCATATTTATCACGCATTCAGCTATTTTACTGAGCTTTTTACCTATTTGATAATTTTTAATATTCTCCTGTATTTACTAGATATTTAATTCCACCTACAACTAATATATTTGTCATCTTTATAATAATCATTCCTTTTATATGTTTACTGTCATTATGCCTGCTAGAACTTTCAGAATAATAAAAAAAAGTAAATTGTGAAATGGACATTTTTCCCCCTGACTGTAAGGGGATTCCTCTTATTGTCCTTTAATATTAAGTATGATATTGAATGTTTTGAGATAGTCACCCTCTGTCATGATAAGAATTATTTTCTGTTTATCACTTTTAAAGAATTATAAGAAATTATACAGATTGTTAATCAGATTGCTTTTTAAATAGCTGTATAGTAGATATCATGTAGGGCCTTCCTTGGTGGCTCAGATGGTAAAGAATCTGCCTGCAATGCAGGAGCCCTGGGTTGCATGCCTGGTTGGGAAGATCCCCTGGAGGAAGGGATGGCAGCCCACTGCAGTATTCTTGCCTGGAGAATCCCCATGGACAGAGAAGCCTGGTGGGCTATAGTCCATGGGATTGCAAAGAATTAGACATGACTGAGCGACTAAGCCCAGCACAGCACGTATATCATCTAAAGCAAATCTTCCTACCTCATTTTCCCCCAAATATTCTTAGCTATTATTGGTTCTTTACTTTCTTTTATTACTTTTATAAAATTCCATCAATTTTTACTGAAAACTGTTGCAAAATATTTATTGCATCAGGGTCTTTTACACTGAACCAGTTCTTCCCATCAGGTGGCCAAAGCATTGGAGCTTTAGCTTCAGCATCAGTCCTTCCAATGACTATTCAGGACTGATTTCCTTTAGGATGGACTGGTTGGATCTCCTTGCAGTCCAAGGGACTCTCAAGAGTCTTCTCCAACACCACAGTTCAAAAGCATCAGTTCTTTGGTGCTCAGCTTTCTTGATAGTCCAACTCTCAACATCCATACATGACCACTGGAAAAACCATAGCTTTGACTAGATGGACCTGTGTCGGCAAAGTAATGTCTCTGCTCTTAAATGTGCTGTCTAGGTTGGCCATAGCTTTTCTTCCAAGGACCAAGTGTCTTTTAATTTCATGGCTGCAGCCACCATCTGCAGTGATTTTGGAGCCCCTCAAAATAAAATCTGTCACGATTTCCATTGTTTCTCCATCTATTTGCCATAAGTGATGGGACTGGATGCCATGATCTTCGTTTTTTGAATGTTGAGTTTTAAGTCAGCTTTTTCACTCTCCTCTGTCCCTTTCATCAAGAGATTGTTTAGTTCCTCGTCGCTTTCTCCCATAAGGGTGGTGTCATCTGCATATCTGAGGTTATTGATATTTCACTCTGCAATCTTGATTCCAGCTTGTGCTTCATGCAGTCTGGCATTTTGCATGACTATTTATTATTAACGTATATAAATAATAAATTGATCTCTGTACTCATGGAACTCATAAATGATAAACTCATGAAATAATAAATATATATCTATAATAAATCAATCTCTACACTCATAGAACTCATAGTCAAGTGAGGAATATATATAGATAATAGATATTAAATCAGTTGTTACAAATAATTATATAATTGCAAGTGTGCAAAGTGTTTGGAAAGGGTCTTATTTATTTGTAGTATTAATAAATTCTGTCATAAAAGTGACATGTTCGCTTGGAGCTGTTCAGATGGGGGTGGCATATATGGGCCTCCTGTAGGTATTCCACAAACAATGGGCCTACAGCAGCTTTCTGCAGAAGGCCCTTCCCTGAAAGTGATGTGAAGGTAAGATGATAGCTGTTCTGATGATATAGTCCTATAAATGTCAGTGGTTGGCCTAGAGGCATTTGTTTAGCTTCCATTCAGATCTCTAGCACAGACTATGTACAGTCTCTTAAATTTGGCTCTTATTCTGTACTATATTAGTCAATATTAAGTAGCTGAAAAGGGCGAAGTCCTAAATTGTAGTGCTTGGCAATTTCTGAGGAGTAAATATGTCTATTGTAGTTGATTTCAGACTATCAATGTGAAGTCAACTGACTTATAGAATTCCTGAGAATTTAACCACTGGTCTCTCAAGATAGGGTCAAGATACCATGGAACCCTCTCCTCCTCCCAGGTCCTGTCCTCTGGTTTCTGCCCCACTCAACCCCTTCCACAGTCAGGCCTCTTCAATCTTAAGTCTAGTCTGTTCCCTTAAGCTCTTTGGAAGCTGGATCGACTGCCAGTCCTTTAACTTTATTGCCAAGCATATGTGATGCTATAAACTGACAGCTGCTCTCCTCAGGCGAAGCATTTTGAGTGTGAACACCTTAATTTAGGAGTTAAAACAAAATTTAATATTGTTTCTTTTCCATTTTCTTCTTGCCAAAACAGTCTGTTTCACCCTGAGGCAAGGAAGATGCTGCTGACTAACCAAGGGAAAGAGTCAGGAAGTCCAGACAACCACTAAAATTAATCTTTTACAAGCTTGGCACGCTGTATTGCTTAGAGTCAATAGATACTTTTCATAAGTCCATTAATAGTATCAAGTCATTTAACTGGGGTCTACTCATTGCTTAAAATGTGGTAAATGCGTGGAGTGAAGACTGCTCTTCTTTTATGGAAGACAGGGAATAAAACACGAGGGACATCCCCTGAACAGCCATGTGATCCTCTCACTCGGGCAAATGTCCGGGGCATTGCTGGCATGTCCCTAATGTCAGAAAACTGCTCGGTGACTTTGTGTGTGTGCGCTGGGTGGCTGTGTGAGGGCTTCCACTTCTGAGGCACAGGTTGAGCAGGAGAGATCAGTGTAACATTATTGAGAGAAGGTTCATGTTTGGAAGATGAAGCAGGAAGAGACTACCAGAGGAGTCAACCCTACTCCTTTCATTCTCCCATCTGCTAACTTTGGAGATAATAAAGATGAAGCATAGCGATGCCGCAAGGAACTGGTCTCTGTCTTTTGATCATTGAAAGGTAGATCGGCTTTCTTTACATCTAGAATTTTTTGGATTGGGGGCCATCTCATGCAGTGACCTAAACAGGATTTCTGAGGAAATCCTTTGTCCCCTTTTCTGAAGATGTTCTGGTTTCTTCTGGCCGAATCTGTCAGCGATGGATGAAAAGTTGGAGTCTTGTTTCTTATGTCCTTTTAACTCGTGTGGGGCAGATCAAATTGAGCCCTCTGACATTTAGGCTTTTTATTTTTTTAATGGTAGAGCCTATTTTTAGTGATACCCCAGTCAGTATTTGTTTTAATTGTATCTTTTCTTTCTGATCCTTGATCCTTTCTGGTGGTAGGTTACTTCTCGTGGTTGTAACTCTGAAGATATTTATCCTCTTCTGCAGAAAGTGAAAATGGGATGATGTGGGATAACTCAGATGCTTGGCCCACTTCAGGTCACATGGTTGTTCCTCTGGTGGTGGTGGTGGTTCAGTGGCTTGGTCGTGTCCGACTCTTTGCCACCCCCTGGACTGTAGTACCCCAGGCTCCTCTGTTCATCTGGAGAGACAATAGAAAAAGTGTTGGATCTTAGCAGGACTCTGGAATAATCAGAGAATCCAGGTCGAAAGAGTCCACCCTGCAGTCTCTCTTGTTACTGATATTCTGCTTACTGATGCTAGAATAGAAGTTCTGAAGATATTTATCCTCTTCTGCAGAAAGTGAAAATGGGATGATGTGGGATAACTCAGATGCTTGGCCCACTTCAGGTCACATGGTTGTTCCTCTGGTGGTGGTGGTGGTTCAGTGGCTTGGTCGTGTCCGACTCTTTGCCACCCCCTGGACTGTAGTACCCCAGGCTCCTCTGTTCATCTGGAGAGACAATAGAAAAAGTGTTGGATCTTAGCAGGACTCTGGAATAATCAGAGAATCCAGGTCGAAAGAGTCCACCCTGCAGTCTCTCTTGTTACTGATATTCTGCTTACTGATGCTAGAATAGAAGACAGGGTTGAGATGATTGAGTTCCATCTTGGATGGTGCTAAGAAATGCGGCTCTTCCAAACAGTCCAGGTTAAACATTCTACCTAACTTTTGTGGTGGCCTTTCCTTCTTCAAATTACCTTGATACAAGACTTCTGGGACTTTTTCACACATGCCCTGGATGCATCTTTGCATATATTGCCCTGATGCTCAGCATTCCAAAGCATTAGTAGACAAGAGCAGATGCAAGGTAAATGCGTAGGAAGGTAAATGAGTTAAATGCATAGACAGCTTACGTCATATTCTCCAAGCAGTCAGTGGGTCTGAGAAGTAGTAAGGCAGCTTTTAAACTGGAGGCTTTAAAAAAAAAAAAAAAAGATTTGTCGACTAAAAAAAATGCACAACATAAAAGTTGCAAGTTAAGTTTTATTTGGGGGCAAAATGAGGATGATAGCCTGAGAGAGCCTTTCAGATAGCTCTGAGAAGCTGCTCCGAAGAGGTAGGGGGGAAGGTCAGTATATATGTGATTTTGGTGAAGGGGGAGTATATATGTAATTAAGCACATTATGTATTTTTTTGCAGAAGGTTTCTGCTATCCACAAGGAGTAGTCATCACCATGAAAGATTTAAGGATTTTAGTGCTTTTCTAGACATGAAAAGATACAAAAATTTGGCTCATAAAATTGGCTCCTGGAAATGTCTAACTATATGCAGACCTGTTCTGCCAGATTTCCCCAGAGCACAGAGCACCTCATTTCTGCTCTCTACTCTGAACTCCTTGCAGGAGATTTTGAAAATCAGCAGTAACAGCTGCACATGATTTAATCCTTGCAAATGTAGATGGCAAGTGCCAATTTGTAATTCACAGGGTTGATAATTTTAAGTTTTCATTTACTGCTTTTTGGTAGATACTTGAATGAAAAAAATTTTTTAAAGTTGTTATTAAATGATTAATAATTTAAGCATATTTGAATACTCTTAAGGCAATACACAATAAATGGCAACAAAAGCTTTGTAGTCAATAGCACTGGCAGCATAGGGAGGTGGAAGTAAATTGAATGAAAACATTGACTTTATTCTGTGTGTCACTCCCTCAGTTTTCATCATCTAGTTTGATTGGAACATTAGCTATACTTTGGAGATTGTTAGAGTGCTTGTTTATAAGAAGATTTTACATTAAAAGCTTATGTGGTATAAAGGGATTCTTAATTAGTTGAAATCTAGGATTGATATTTTATAATATTTGGAAATTTTTGAATTGAGTTTGAGGTCATATGTTTTAAACTATTACTCATTTCTAAACAACTGAATTCTTCTTCTTTTTTGTATTTTTAGGCTTTGGAAACATCTCACCACGCACAGAAGGGGGGAAAATATTCTGTATCATCTATGCCTTACTGGGAATTCCCCTCTTTGGCTTTCTGTTGGCTGGAGTTGGAGATCAACTAGGGACCATATTTGGAAAAGGAATTGCAAAAGTGGAAGATACATTTATTGTGAGTATGATAGCCATTTAACTGCATATGTTAATTGTCTCATTTTTCAAAAATATTATAACTTTTCTGTTCACCTCAGATATAGTTAGATGCAAGTTATTGGGTTTTCTATAACAACTTACATGAGCCTCTTTTTGCAAATAATTCACTGTATAGTTGTTTTTATACTTCTCTGAACGAATACATTTATGAATGAGAAAAAGTGAAATATACAGAATAAAAGTAGAAATCTGACAGTCCTGGGCTCAAATTCCAGATGGATTGTATCCTAGCTATATTCACTTAAGCCAGTTATTTTACCCTTAAATTTCCATTTTGCCATTTATATGAATAATAGTACTGATGATGAGGCATTACTCTGAGATTTAGAGATATTCTCAGTGAAAGCTTAACATAGCTAGTAAACCTTAGCCCTTTGCTGAAGGATTGAATAATATATAGCAAACATGATAAAAGGGATCTTATAACTTATTTTAATAATGTTGCTGATAGAAATTTAACTAAGGTATGTAAGTTAGTAGGACCAAAAATAATATAATGAAGATGTTCATGGGTATATGATATTCAGTAGAAAAAATAAATAAATGAAAATGCTCTTAGAATTTTAAGTGAAAAATAGTAATAATACCATGATGATAAGCTTTTATTCTTGAAAATTATGAATGAAGAAAATAATTGTGTTAGAGAGTCAGATTAGAGATGATTTGTTACTTCTGTCACTACTATTACGTTTTATTTATTATTCGATAATGTTTTATCTTTTCATAAAAAGTTTGAGTATTTAACTATTGATGAAATAAGATCACTGAGTGTTAGGTTTTTAATTGAAATTATCATTCCAGTTTTAACATTAGATATATTTTGTATTGGGGCTTCCCTAGTGGCTCAGCAGTATAAAAAATATTCCTGCAATGTAGGAGCCGCAGTGGATGTGGGTTTGATCCCTGGTTTGGGAAGATCCCCTGCAGGAGGGCATGCAACCCACTCCAGTATTCTTGCCTGGAGAATGCCAGGGACAGAGCAGCCTGGCGGGCTATAGTCCATAGGATTGCAAAGAGTCAGACACGACTGAAGCGACCTAGCATGCATGCATGCACATGTTTCATATTAAATTCAGAGGTGAAGCAGTGTGGGTCCTCGGAGGGCAGCTCTAGCTTACAGGTGTTGAAGACTTCTTGTTGTCTACATATCATGTCTTGTATATTTAGTTGTACAGCTTAAGGTCGTAGAGCAGTGAGATGGTTTGTCTAGTTCACATGGAAATCAACTGTGGACTTTAAGTCTGCTAGTATTTCGCTTTAATCAGTTGAACAATGATAGGAAAATGTGGCAGGAGGGGGGAAAAATCTCCATGAAATTAATGGTTTTATCAGTTATCAACAGTGGATATTTAGTTTATGCTTCAGTTTTCTCAATTTTCACGTATTTCTAGGTTGTGTTTGGCCCAAAATCAGTTGTTTGCTTGTAGAATAGAAATATTTCAAAAGTAGTTCAGGTAAAGAAAGAATGATGTAAATCTGAAATTTTGTTCTCTGAGCAAATGTTATGTACTTTAGAAAGTATTTTACCTGTTGCAAAGTTATATAAAAAAGTAAAGTAGCATCATTATTAGCATTGGTTGTTTTCAGTTATTCATATTATACCTAATATGTTTAAGTAAAGACAATTGAAAATTAATTATAAAAGAATAAATACCATTCTCATTTGCTAATTTGCTGATAACAGTGTGTATAGGTTATATGCATAAAATAAATATGTAATGAGAACCTACCGTATTGCTCAAGGAATTCTCCTCAGAGCTCTGTGATGACCTAAATATGAAGGAAATCCAAAAAAGAAGTGATATGCGTGTGTGTGTGTGTCTGTGTGTGCGTGTGCATGTGTGTATGTATATGTATATATATATATATATACCTGATTCACATTGTTCTATACTAGAAACTAACATAATGTTGTAAAGCAACTATACTCCAATAAAAAATAATTTAAACAGCATATATAGGTTAACTTTGCAGGTACATCAATAATCGATCTCAGTCAATTTCTCTCTCTCAGTATTTGTCTCTCCCCCCGTCTCTCTCTCACTCTCTCATCCCTAGAAGTGGAATGTTAGTCAAACCAAGATACGAATCATCTCAACAATCATCTTTATTCTGTTTGGCTGTGTACTCTTCGTCGCTCTGCCTGCGATCATATTCAAGCACATAGAAGGCTGGAGTGCCCTGGACGCCATTTATTTTGTGGTTATCACCTTAACCACCATTGGCTTTGGTGACTACGTCGCAGGTAAGTTTTTGAAGATACACTGCTCTCCGAACCCTTCTCCTTTAGTTAAACTTTTTCTCTTAGGTTTGCAGAGTGACTGCCTCTATTTCCCAGGGCTGTCATAAGAAAGTACTGCAAACTGGATACCTTTAAACAAAAGAAATCCATTCTCTTATAGAAGTTCAAAACCAGCATGCCAGCAGGGGCAGAGTCCCTCTGGGACTGGTAGAATCCTCCCTTCCTCCTCCCCGGCTTCTGGAGGCGGAGAGCATCAGTCCCTGCTGGTCCTCGGGTGTCACTTAATCTCTGCTTTCGTCATCATGTCATGTTCTCCCTGTGTCCCCGTGCAGTGACCAAATTTCCCTCTTCTTATGAAGACACCAGTCACATTGGGTTAAAAGCCCACTCTGCTCCAGTATGAATTCATCATAACTAATTTTATCTGCCAAGGGCCTTATTTCCAAATAAGCTCATGTTTCAAAGTGCCAGGATTGGGACTTCAACACATTAAAAAAAAAACCCTAAAAGAATAGAGTTCTTACGATTTCTCAAGGAATTTTTATGTCTCAATATTTGCCTTTCTCAACAGCTGTCACTTAATCTCATCACCTCTTATTGATAAGCCAGTAAATCTTCATAGGGACTCTCAAGAATGTAAGAATAGTCCTGTCACAGTCACAATCTTACCTGGTAGCTACTCACCTCAAAATGCAGGGTCTGTCTGCCATCCTTTTCATTTTCTTTGCTACAAACAAAATATAAACTGTCATTCTGTTTTATAACAATGCTTCTCATTCATTGAAATTATACTTTTCCTTGTTTTAGAACTTCAGTAGCTCTAAATAAAATTCTTATGAAATTAAAAAACAAAACAAAAAATTAAAACCTAGAAACAACATAACACATGAATATGGTTATCTGTCTTTAATAGCACCGTAGTAGATTTTCCCATCCTAAAGCATTTTCCTTGTTGTAAAATGCTGTTGGTAAATATAGGGTTTGTTAATTTTATGCTTTTTGGTTCTTTTAATGCACACTGCACTAAGTGAAAAAAAAAAGTTTATTCACATTCTTATAAATGGTGTTAGGAGAAAACTCTTAAAATTACCTTCCATCCGACATCAGTTCAACATGATCAGATCCAGTCCTCTCATGAGATGGTGTGGGATTGAGATTTTCCATGTTCTGTAATAAAACAAACCACTTGTTGTCTAGCAGTAATGGTAAGAAGTACATAACAACAGATCCTTCTTTCTTTAAGACAGAAACATGAGATAATAAGTAGATATTAATTCTAGTCCTCAGATTCCCAACTTTGTTAAAATTGGTAAAATTATGACACTTTATTATACACTGTTGGTATAAAATTGTATATTGAACTTCATCATTCCATTAACAAAAACATCTGACAGCAGACAGAAATGATCATTATGGCCTACAGTGTTCCTGTTAGGTACCGTCCACATTTTATAGCTAAATAGAGCAAAACCCAGACTCTCAGAATATTAGGGAAGCATTAGAACTAGACCTGAGGAATCTGACTTCTAATGTGATCAGAAGCCAATGTCACATTCATTGCCTGTTTAACATCTTTTCAGTGTTTCTTGTCAAAATGATCTGAGGTGATATGCAGCTTGTATCTAAACTGCAAACAGCCATCACAAAGACATGGAGTTAACTTAAGAGCCTTTTCTTCTGTGATATTTAATGTTAATCTCTATAGGCCAAATGGAAAAAAATAAACAGGAAACTTACTTCAAGTAGCATGTATTTCAGACTGACGGAGAGGGCTTAACACTTATCGGGAGGCATATTAGTAAGATTTTTTTGACTCCCTCTGTGAAAACAGCCAACGGTTTCTAAATACAACCCAGGTGACTGAGCACAAAGTAAGCTGTCCCCATGCAGGAAGATTACAAATATGCAAACAAGAGCACGTTTGCATTTGGGGGACTCAAACGCACAGCTGCCTTGGAGATTTGGACCTGAATTTCATGGAACTCAAAGATTCATTTCTGCATTAAAAGACTATTAAGTACAATCCATGTATTCTGTGTTGTCAAAGTAAAGAACACATTGAAGCAACATGCATTCATCTACACATTTATAATCTTCCACTGTGAAAAGCCCATTGCAAAATACATCTGATTAAGGTTTACAGTGATCCTATGAAACTGAGATATACAAAAATCTCCACAAAACAAGCATATAGAGTAGATAACTAGTCTTGGGCTTGGTAGATGGATAAATTATTTTCCATTTTTGGTGCTATGGTCAACTTGTCTGCAACTCTTAAAAGTTTAAAGCCCTAGGTTCCATCAAGCATAAAAACAAGGGAGACAACATACCATAAGAGTTATTAATAGTGGCTCTGGAGTCAGAATGTTTGGGTTTGAATCTTAGCCCCATCATTTATTAACGGTAAGATGCCAGTGACTCTGTTTCCTCAGCTGTAAAATGGGGCTGGTGACAATACTTAACATAGGGCAGTCGTAAGGATTAAATGAGGTAATACATGTAAAGTATTATGCTAATGTCTTATACATTTAGTGAATATTAGCTGTTGGTGGTGTTATTATGATTTCTAAAACTGTGTAATCTCCAAGGAAACATATTACTGCTATTTGCCCACAGTTAAGATGATGTCCCAGGAACTGATAAGACAGTGTTTGTGTCTGCCATTACTGCATACCCACTGACACGTTTAGATAATTTACACAGATAATTTTAGAATGGATCTGAGAAATTTAAATATATATATGTGTGTATATATATATAATTCAATAATATGTGCATTTTTATACCTCTAAAGTTTGAGTTAGAAGAGGCTTCTCTAAAACGGCTCTCATTAAGCCAGAGCATAGTTGCTCTTATTACTGGAATGTGATTGTCCTGATAAAGAGCAATCAATCCATCTTTAACAACGAATCTTTGTTCACACTGGTAATCTTCAACAGAGTATCAAAATCTTTAGTGTAAGATCTAGTGCAATAGTATTAAATTTCCCTGAAGCTCTGAAAGATGAATTCCTAGGGAAAGCACAACCCTCTATCTTCAGATCACATTAAAACACTGTCCATGAAATACCTTTATAATTATATGCAAATAACTATTTCAGAAGAAATAAAAATCTTCAGGTGGGAGGCTAAAATACATTCAGAAAGAACATAAAATAAACCATAATATAAATTTAAAGATATTTCAGCTGGCAGAATGTTAGAAGATTTTTTTTTCCAAAACAGAAAGAACCAAGATACAATCAACATAGGCTTTGAGAATTACAGAAAATATATAGTTATGTTTTACAATAGAAAGCTTTGCAAAACCAGGTGTGAAATGTGAGAAAGTTTTGCTGATTTTCAGGGTTAAGACAAGTTGTAACTTCAACTCTCTCGCCTACTCCACTTTTTTAAAAAAATGTTTGATCTACATGTTTAACAACTCTCTAAGGACCTGAGTCTCTACAGATGTAACTGACAAAGGGTGACGTTCAAAACCGTCCAGTATTTCTTTAAAGCTTTGTAATAATTCCAGTTTTCATGTTGTCTTCCACACATCTGCTGCTGCTGCTGCTGCTGCTAAGTCGCTTCAGTCGTGTCCGACTCTGTGCGACCCCACAGATGGGAGCCCACTGGGCTCCGCCATCCCTGGGATTCTCCACAAGAACACTGGAGTGGGTTGCCATTTCCTTCTCCAATGCATGAAAGTGAAAAGTGAAAGTGAAGAAGTCGCTCAGTCGTGTCTGACTCAGCGACCCCATGGACTGCAGCCTACCAGGCTCCTCTGTCCATGGGAGTTTCCAGGCAAGAGTACGGGAGTGGGGTGCCATTGCCTTCTCCGTCCACACATCTGAGACTACTGAATATTCATAGTCTGCTTCCACCAAAGCAGCATGCGAGTTCACACTGTTCCTTTGCTAAAGTAATTAGGTTGCCCCTATACCTTTTGGAAACCGCAATATGTGAAGAACGTGTTATGATTGGCAACCTACAGCGATTTTTTAAAGAATGAGACTAACAAGGGTAGGAAAGATCTAGAAGTACATAACAAAAGTACCTATTTTCCGTGGGTGCTAAACACTTTATAGATTCTAACTTCCATTCTCTGCCTAAGGGTTTGGAGAGGGAAGATTAAGAAATAGATCAGCCAGTCCCCAACTTCATTGAGATGGGGAAAGGAGAAAATGAAATGGACAGGTCAAAGTAATGCCTGAAATTTAGAAAGCTTCCATTGTAAGACAAGTATGCTACTGAACTTTCAAATGCCCTGTAGTTGTTAACAGTGCTGGTCTTATGAGAAAATAGCGGCTCAATGACCTCTGAAGGTTTTTAACTGTTTTATGTGCCAAATGCTTCTCCAGGTGTGGTAAAAAAGTAGCTCTTTAATGTTTTCATTTATTAAAGTTTGAAGTAAAAGAACTCTTATAAAACATCATGTCTTATTGGATTAATTTAATCTTAGTCTTCTAAAGTTAGTATCTTTTAAAGGTAATAGACAATTTTAAGAAATAGCAAAGGGCAGATTATGTCTTTAAGTATAATCTGATAAAACTGCTTTTAGAATTGCACTTAAAAAGACAGATAAATCTAGTTCTGCCTCATAGAAGGCCTACCAGAGACTTTTGAAAACATACAAATTTTCTATAATTTACTTGGACAATTTGGGGGTGTCAGAAGAAACTGAATTTTAAGAACCAGTCTCAATTATAAAAATGACCTAAAATCTATAAAGAGCAAAAGCTTTGAAAAAATTAGACTGTGGATCTTATTTTCAATTTTTTCCCCTGGCCCCTTCTCTGTTTTGGCATTGACAGATAGGCTCAAACCTGTTTGATCACTGAAATACTTGAAAACACTTGGAGCACAAACAAATTTGGCTTCTAAAACTATAAAATGCTGACAAAGCCGTTATACTGTATGTGTGCTGTGCTTAGTCACTTCAGTTGTGTCTGAGTTACTCCTGTGCCCACGGGAATTTTTTGGCAAGAATACTGGAGTGGGTTACCATGTCTTCCTCCAGGGGCTCTTCCTGACCCAGGGATTGAACCTCTGTCTCCTGCATTGCAGGCAGATTCTTTACTGCTGAGCCACCAGAGAAGCCCGACAAGCCTTTACAGACGACTTCTCTCAATATTCAAACAATCCAGTTTGAAGGCTACATGGAGCACTGCTAGGCAAAACAAGCTCGTTATTCTAGCCTTGAGCTGTAAGAGAAGGTACTTGGTATATTCTCATTAACAAAGGATTCATGACAAATTTGAATATCTTGTATTCTTTTGTACACGTCATGTTTTACGGCTTAAAACTGTATAAATTAATCCATATTCAAAAAGACTTCAGATGTGTATAAGAGACAGGCTCTGTGCTATCTGTTGGCCTAGATGAGTGGAATGGGATGGGATGGGGAGGGGGTGGGAGGCAGGTCCAAGAGGAAGAGGATATGGTGTATGTGTGTATGTATATAGCTGGTTCACTTCATTGTATAGCATAAATTAACACAACATTGTAAAGCAGCTGTACCCCAATTAAAAAAACTTTATACTTGCGCTATTAATCTGAGGCTATGTGCGTGTGTCCTGTCACTTCAGCTGTGTCCGTCTCCTTGAGACCCAATAGGCTGTAGCCCGCCAGGCTCCTCTGTCCACGGGATTCTCCAGGCAAGAATACGGGAGTGGGTTGCCATGCCCTCCTCCAGGCCATCTTCCCAACCCAGGGATCAGACCCGTGTCTCTTGCGTCTCCTGTTTTGGCAGGCAGATTCTTTACCACTAGCGCAACCCGGGAAGCCTGGGCTATTGTACTATTTTGTAAATATAATTAGCGATTATATTTAATTGTAATTAAATTATGTGTAATATAGTTAACCAGAGGTCTTAGTACCTGTGGAATATACAGGTATTAGGTGACAAGTCTTCCATTTTCAAGCCAACAGCTTTGTATTGCCCGTTATTATATCCTATTTAATTTTTGATGTTTTATGGTAATGCATAGTTGTGTTTATTTATTAATGTATTTATTTTTGAGCTTTATTGAGGTACAATTGACTGATAAAATCATAAGATATTTAAAGTGCACATCGTGGTGTTTTCATATATATATATTATACATTGTGAAAGAATCCAGTTGATTAATACATTCCTCACCTCACTCTACCCCAGTGGGTCAGCAGGTAAAATATCTGCCTGAATCCAGGAGACACAGGAGATGCAGGTTCAGTCCCTGGGTCATGAGGATCCCTTGGAAAAGGAAATAGCAACCCACTCCAGTATTCTTGCCTGGAGAATCCCATGGACAGAGGAGCCTGGTGAGCCATAGTGCAAAGGATTCCAAAGAGTCCGTCACGACTAAGCAGCTGAGCATGCACATCTCATTTATTTATTTGTTTGTTTAATGAGAACTTTTAAGTTCTTTTATCTTAGCAAATTTCAATGATACAATATGGTGCACATGTTATTTTAAATAAGTGTCAGTCCAGCGTGAACCTCATAGTCTGAGACTCTCTTAAAAAAAAATTATAAATACATGCAGATAGACCTTTTGCCATGGGAAGAAAATAGGTCAACCCCTGTTGCTTCGTATTTTTAAATGTCCATTTCTTACTTTTTATTTTATATTTTTTGGCTTTAGATCTATCGTGTTGCTATGGTCCTATGATTCTCTCTCTTTTTTTTTTTTAATTTGTAGTATAACTACCTTTGGGCTTCCCTGGTTGCTCAGGTGGTTAAAAAAAAAAAATCTGCCTGCAATGCAGGAGACTGGGTTCGATCCCTGGGTCAGGAAGATCCCCTGATGAAGGGAACGGCTACCCATGTCAGTATTCTTGCCTGGAGAATTGCATGAACAGAGGAACCTGGCGGGCTACAATCTATGGGACCGCAAAGAGTTGGACACAACTGAGCGGCTAACGCTCTACAAAGATATAGCTGCTTTACGATGTTGTGGCAGTTTCTGCTGTACAGCGAAGTGAAGCAGCTATCCCCTCTTCCTTCCTTCCCAGTTAGGGCACCATGGGGCATGAGTAGAATTCCCTGTACTCTACAGTCTGTTCTCATTAGTTGTCTGTTTTATACTCGTGTGTATACATCAATCCCAGTCTCCCAATTCACCCCACTCCCTCCTTTCCCCACTTTGTATCCATGTATTTGTTCTCTACATCAGTGTCTCTATTTCTTTTTTGCTAATAAGATCATCTACACCATTTTTCTAGAGTCTACATAATTTCATATTAATATCCACGTCTGTCTGCCTCCCTGCAAATGGCACAATTTATTTCCTTTTTATGGCTGCGTACTTTTCATTTTTTGTGTGTCATAATGTTCATGATATAATCTATTAGGGCATAACGTATTTCTAATTCATAAATAAATGTAAATTTACATTTGCACCCACCAGTCCTTTTCACTGTTGGCTATACTGTATCATCAGAAGCATTTAGCAACTACTAGTAAAGGTCAGCTTTCTCTGTGTATGTGACTGAACATAAGAATTCAACATTTAATGGTTTTTCTTCAGGAAGATCTCCCCCAGCAAATTTCAATCTTAAATTTATATTTATGGACGAATGTGTTTTACTGGCTGATTGGTTGCCTTAGTAATTTGTGTTTACTCCTTCCTGATGGCCTTTTTTGTTCTTTTACTGAAGCTCAGTATTCTAGAGCTAAAAAAGACCTGGGAGCTGCAGGTCCATTGCAGCATTTTTATTTTACATATGAATAAACAGGCCCTCTGTTGCTAACTGTAGTTTACAGAGCGACTCTTCCTAAAAGTTAAAACGAGAAAGTACATTATTTAGCCAAGTATCATTTACGTGATTTTAACAATGTCTATAATAATTTGTAGTCAAATTTGCAGAGGTAAGTGTTACTCACTCAGTCGTGTCTGACTCTTTGCGGCAGGCTCCTCTGTCCTTGGAATTCTCCAGGCAAGAATATTGGAGTGGGTTTCCATTTCCTTCTCCAGGGAAATCTTCCTGATCCAGATTTCAAACCCAGGTCTCCTGTATTGCAGGCAGATTCTTTACTGTCTAAACCACCAGGGAAGACTGGTAAAAACTACATTTGACAGCTCACTCTTGATTTCCTGTTTCATTTCTTACCTTTTGTCATATTATTTCTCATTTGAGGAGAAGTCTGAATTGATCAGTTATTAAATCATGCTTGCCTTGGATCTCATTAAAATCTAAGAAGTTACATCAATTATATAGAAATGTGTGAAAGATTGACCTCTACTTATTTAGGCTTGCTTCTAAAACTTGTTGTCTAAATCCATGATTTTTAAAAATCACTATGGGTTGGGGGATGGGCAAAATAGGTGAAGCTGATTAAGAGGCACAAACCTCCAGTTATAAAATAAATAATACAATAAATAAGTTACAGAATAAGGAGTATATTAACTAATATTATAATAACTTTAGTGACAGTAACTCATTTATATATATATGTATATATAATGTTGAACCACTATATTATACACCTGAAACTAATGAAATGTATGTCAGTTATACATCAGTAAAAAATTAGTTGATGATTCTTCAGAAGTGAAGTCAAATAATTACCTAATTTAACATAATTCAACATTATTTCTCAAAGTTAGCATCCTCTTTAATATATACTCTTGCTGCTGCTGCTGCTAAGTCACTTCAGTCGTGTCCGACTCTGTGTGACCCCATAGACGGCAGCCCACCAGGCTCCCCCNGCCTTAGTAATTTGTGTTTACTCCTTCCTGATGGCCTTTTTTGTTCTTTTACTGAAGCTCAGTATTCTAGAGCTAAAAAAGACCTGGGAGCTGCAGGTCCATTGCAGCATTTTTATTTTACATATGAATAAACAGGCCCTCTGTTGCTAACTGTAGTTTACAGAGCGACTCTTCCTAAAAGTTAAAACGAGAAAGTACATTATTTAGCCAAGTATCATTTACGTGATTTTAACAATGTCTATAATAATTTGTAGTCAAATTTGCAGAGGTAAGTGTTACTCACTCAGTCGTGTCTGACTCTTTGCGGCAGGCTCCTCTGTCCTTGGAATTCTCCAGGCAAGAATATTGGAGTGGGTTTCCATTTCCTTCTCCAGGGAAATCTTCCTGATCCAGATTTCAAACCCAGGTCTCCTGTATTGCAGGCAGATTCTTTACTGTCTAAACCACCAGGGAAGACTGGTAAAAACTACATTTGACAGCTCACTCTTGATTTCCTGTTTCATTTCTTACCTTTTGTCATATTATTTCTCATTTGAGGAGAAGTCTGAATTGATCAGTTATTAAATCATGCTTGCCTTGGATCTCATTAAAATCTAAGAAGTTACATCAATTATATAGAAATGTGTGAAAGATTGACCTCTACTTATTTAGGCTTGCTTCTAAAACTTGTTGTCTAAATCCATGATTTTTAAAAATCACTATGGGTTGGGGGATGGGCAAAATAGGTGAAGCTGATTAAGAGGCACAAACCTCCAGTTATAAAATAAATAATACAATAAATAAGTTACAGAATAAGGAGTATATTAACTAATATTATAATAACTTTAGTGACAGTAACTCATTTATATATATATGTATATATAATGTTGAACCACTATATTATACACCTGAAACTAATGAAATGTATGTCAGTTATACATCAGTAAAAAATTAGTTGATGATTCTTCAGAAGTGAAGTCAAATAATTACCTAATTTAACATAATTCAACATTATTTCTCAAAGTTAGCATCCTCTTTAATATATACTCTTGCTGCTGCTGCTGCTAAGTCACTTCAGTCGTGTCCGACTCTGTGTGACCCCATAGACGGCAGCCCACCAGGCTCCCCCGTCCCTGGGATTCTCCAGGCAAGAATACTGGAGTGGGTTGCCATTTCCTTCTCCAATGCATGAAAGTGAAAAGTGAAAGTGAAGTCGCTCAGTCTGTCTGACTGTTAGCGACCCCATGGACTGCAGCCCACCAGGCTACTCTGTCCATTGGATTTTCCAGGCAAGAGTACTGGGGTGGGGTGCCATTGGGACTAGAGTAAGTCATGGAAACCAAGAATTGCATTTCTGTGAACTGATAGACATGGCCCAAAGAAGTCTTTTTGTTCTTATTTAGTCTCTTAAGCCTTGTCTGATTCTTTCGCAACACCATGGACTGTAGCCCGCCATGCCAGAAGTCTTCAGCAATGCTCTTTTGTAAGCCAGGTTGGTTCATAAGAGATAATATGATTGAGTGAAAGCCAGAAACAAATACATAGTTTCACAAAGCAATGTCCTCACATGAGCTACTTTTCTAATAAAAACCAAAAATTTTAACCAAAAGTTTAGATGTATTCTAAGAAACCCTTATAGTTCATATTATGAAAACACATTTTTGTTTTGAGCATAAATTTACTTTGCCATCCAAATATATATTCTTGGAATTTTGATCAGTGAAATTTAGTATATATAGTTGAATAATGAAATTTTTTTTGTCTCACATGTAGTTTTGAGTACTTACTGGGTTAATCAGGCTTTAAGCTTAATGCCATATGCTTCTCTAAATAGAAAAAAAAAATTGGGAAATTAAAGCAGGTAAACCTGGCCTTCCAGTGCATTTACCCTTTCAAAACTTGATAGATTTTCACAGGTTTTGAATCTTTTGTCTTTATAGTTTTTGACTTGGGAAAAAACATATTTATCTCATATTAAGAATTAAGTTTTCTTGGAATTATGTTTTCAAAGTCATTATTGGAAATGCCGTTTTTTGTAACCAAGCCATTGCTTTCTCTTATAACCAAAAACACGACTCATTTAGTGGAGTGCTCAGAACTTGCTTAATGGAAGATGAGTTTATCATGAAAACATAAATCTCCATTGAAAAACTATGACAAGCATTTTTTGTTCCAAACAGTTTGTCCTAATAGACAACTTCGAGAAAACAGTTACTGATGTGGTCTAAAAGTTTTGCAACTATTCAAAGGCCAGGTATTAAAATTGCTGTTATTGGGCTGATCACTGAGCAGAGATTTGCCAGGAATTTAGCAAATGACAAGGAAAATACCTGCTCAGAAGTGAGGTCAACTGAAGAACAGTCAGTTCTTCAGCACCACCACAGTAGTTTGGTCTAAAAGTTTTGCAACTATTCAAAGGCCAGGTATTAAAATTGCTGTTATTGGGCTGATCACTGAGCAGAGATTTGCCAGGAATTTAGCAAATGACAAGGAAAATACCTGCTCAGAAGTGAGGTCAACTGAAGAACAGTCAGTTCTTCAGCACCACCACAGTAGTTCAGAAAAATTTCTCTGATTGAAAAGAGAGGGCTTACATGACTGTTAGGGAGATGCCTTATAGTCATCAGTCATATGTGCATTCATTCTGATGTTTAGTGAGCACGTACTGTATATTAGATAACTGTGCTTGGCACTTAGTGGTAATGATTGCACTAGTCTTGTTCCTATGGGACATAATGTTTGAAATCCAGTAGTAACAATTAAATAGGAGATCATTTTCTCTTCTTGATAGTTCTGTGTGTTAAAATGGAAAAATTCTGTAAGACATCTGGTCACCCCCTGAATCAGCTGGTGACTCTCAGAGAACTCATCAGAAAACTGAGAGCTATGTGTGTAATTAACTAAATGGAATTAGACCCAGACAGTTCAGAAGTTAAGGACTGTGAGCAAACCAAGGAGTTATTTAACTTCTAGGATTCAAATGGATATACAGAAGAATTTTAGAACATGTGGGGAAAAATGACAAGGAAAACATTTAGTGATTGACAGCTAATTCTCAGTGAGCTAGGCAGTAAATTGTACTAAGTTCAATGAAAAAGACTGCAAATTACTGTCTATTGATATATAGACTTAAAGATAATTTGTAGATGTAACAATAATGTACATCCTATATCCTATAGATTTCCATCGTTATAAAGGATGAGTAAGACAATGTGTTGATTTTTCTTTCTTTATGATCATGAGACTGCTGTTTTTCTGATGACAGTTTCTCTAGTCCTTAGACCAAGTACCTACCAGGAAATGGACAACTTCTTGAGTGCTGAAATTGAGAATCCCCAAATATAGGTTCAAATGCTAAAGAGATTTAGTTACCTTTTTTGGTCTTGTGTGTGTGTTTTTGTTTTTAACTTGATAGCATAGAGAAAGCTTGATTTAGTGGGTGAGCTGTTGTTTAATACTGAAGTCATATTTTCATTTGTAAAAAAGAAAACAATTTGCAGCATTACTGAAAGAGCCTCTTAATTCTTGCTTCATTAAGAAAAGACTTTATTAAGTTAAACTGCTTTACTATAAAAAAGGAAAATATACTAAAGCAGAAAATAAGTTTTTGCCCCTTCATATTAAGATAGCATGTGCATGTGTCAGTCACATCCAACTCTTTGCAACCCCATGGACTATAACCTGCCAGGCTCCTCTGTCCCTGGGGATCTCCAGGCAAGAGTACTGGAGTGGACTACCACGCAGCTTTCATGAATAAAAAGAAAGTCAAATGTACCAAAAATACTGAAATCAATATTTGATACCTGTATTAAAATACAAACCCATGTAAAACATGACCTTTATTTCCTTTAAAACAAAGTTGTATATTTTATCTATATTCTATAATATGGACTATAACCCGCCAGGCTCCTCTGTCCCTGGGGGTCTCCAGGCAAGAGTACTGGAGTGGACTACCACACAGCTTTCATGAATAAAAAGAAAGTCAAATGTACCAAAAATACTGAAGTCCGTATTTGATACCTATATTAAAATACAGACCCATGTAAAACATGACTTTTATTTTCTTTACAACAAAGTTGTATATTTTATCTATATTCTATAATATATATATTATTTTAGAAAAGCTGAGGAAAACCATGATCCATAATGGCTAAATCATTCTTTAAATCCTTATTTGTAAATATTCTGTGAGTCAGCTTCATCCAAAGAAAGAAAATTAAATTGAAGGGAGAGAGGGCAATGTACATTCAAGTGTTGCAGAGCAGAATAGGACCAACTTTTGGAAACTGTTGGAATGGGGACGTAAGACAAGAACCTCCTAGTAAAACAGTGCTGACCTCAGACCCACCTGGTTTCTAGGTAAGAACCTTGAGGGAAAAAGAAGCACCTTGTTTGACGCAGCATCTCCAGCCCTAGCTAAGTGTCTGCCATACAGTATGGATGAAAAAAAAAGAAGGTGGGAAAGTGGGAAGGACAGTAACGGAATGGGAATGATGGGAAGGACAGTAACGGGTCACAGGTGACATCGACAGCCTGGTTCAATGACAGGAGCCCATGTTCGGAAGCCAGACAAGCCTGAGCGTGAATTCTAGCTCTGCTGTCCCCTTAGCTGTGTGACCTGGCAACTGTTATTATACCTGCCCTACTGAGAAGATGGCTTGTTTGTTGGAAAATGGGGATACTTACTATTGGGATTTTAGGAACCCAATACAAATCTTCCATCCTTGAGTTCTGAAGAGACTGTGAGAATTATGGCCCTTGAAATATCAGCTTAACTACTGATAAAGACATCTGGAGATATGGCTTAAGGCTTAATGACCTTGCTAAGAATGGTCTTGCTAAGAATCTTGTGCTAAAAAAAGAAAAAACAAATAAAGGAATCTTGTGCTAAATCAGTGGAAATAGGAGTGGGAAGGGCTTCCCTAGTGATTCAGACAGTAAAGAATCTGCCTGCAATGAAGGAGATCCAGGTTCAGTCCCTGGGTCTGGAAGATTCCCCTGGAGGTGGAAATGGCTTCCCACTCCAGTAGTCTTGCCTGGAGAATTACAGGGACAGAAGAATCTGATGGGCTACAGTCCATGGACTTGCAAAGAGTTGGACACAAATGAGCAGCTAACACTTTCACTTTCATGAGGAGTGGAAATACAATGCCCTGTAATACCTTCCTACTCAGGTATTTAGTACGGCATGATTTCATTGAGGTAGACCATCAGTAAGTCTTAGTTCTCATTCCCCTCTCTCCATCCGAGTTTGAATATTCTGTAAATCAGCCACAGTGAGCTTATTAGCTAGGAATGGGTTATCTAGGACTACGAGGCCAAAATAAGAACCTCAACCAACAACTCTTTGGTACCAGATAGGAAAGGGCTTCGTTAATGCTGGAACCAGGTAAGAAAGGGATTGTTGTGGGACAGTGTTTGGGAAGCTCATCTTAGGAGAGAATGGGCTCCTAGGAATAATGCCAGACTGAAATTGAAACTTTCCTGGGCTTGATGAGCTTTATTAGGCTCTGGTGATTTCCTTGCTGAAGTCTCAAGGAGAATAATTCCAGACAAAAATGGTGCCATCTAAAAGAGGCCATCATGTGAGAGTCAGAAAGAGGCTTATTTTAACTATTTTTAAAAGTTTATAAGATTCCCAAAACCTTGGTACCTCCACCCCTCTTTGCTATTTTTATTACCATCGGTCTGTTCTCCTGTAATGATTAGCCAGAAAGCTCTTAAAATGGAAAGGACTTGTGTGCATATTTTCAGTGGCAACAAAGAAAATGGCAGTGAGGTGCCAGATGAGAAGGGAAGAGTGGGTTGTAGCAGCCCACAGGCCACATCTCAGGAGTCTGGGCAAGAAAGAAAAAAAACAATGGAGTGGTGGAATGGAGATGGGAGTAGGGGCCAAATAGGGAGGGGCTATGCCAGGACAGAGAGACTACTCTAGTTGTTTTTTTTTTTGGGGGGGTGGGAGTGG
>SJYX01012038.1:86871-112510 GCA_006410675.1 Oreotragus oreotragus | reverse complement strand
AAGCCAACTTTTTCACTCTCCTCTTTCGCTTTCATCAAGAGGCTTTTTAGTTCCTCTTCACTTTCTGCCATAAGGGTGGTGTCATCTGCATATCTGAGGTTATTGATATTTCTCCCGGCAATCTTGATTCCAGCTTGTGTTTCTTCCAGTCCAGCGTTTCTCATGATGTGTTCTGCATATAAGTTAAATAAGCAGGGTGACACTATACAGCCTTGACCTACTCCTTTTCCTCTTTGGAACCAGTCTGTTGGTCCATGTCCAGTTCTAACTGTTGCTTCCTGACCTGCATACATGTCTTGTCCAAATGTGTGACAAACACCGCTTCAGCCCCTCTCTCAGCTGCCACTGTTGTCTGTAGTGCCAGTGGCACTCTGCCGTTGCTGGTTAATGGCTGAGTTGTGTCTGACTCTTTGCGACCCCATGGACTGCAGCATACCAGGCTTCCCTGTCCTTCACTATCTCCTGGAATTTGCTCAAACTCATGTCCATTGAGTTGGTGATGCCATCCAAGTATCTCATCTTCTGTCATCCTCTTCTCTTCCTGCCCTCAGTCTTTCCCAGCATCAGGACTATAAGTTGGCTTTTTGCATCAGGTGGCCAAAGTACTGGAACTTCAACTTCATCAAAAGTCCTTCCAATAAATATTTAAGGTTGATTTCCTTTAAAATCTATTACTTTGATCTCCTTGCAGTCTAAGTAAGGGTCTCTCAAGTGGCACTGCAGCTAGCCATACTGAATAAATACTCAAGAGTTGCTTTTTTTTTTTTTTAACCAGTGAACTGTGATGTGCTTAGTTGCTCAGTCACATCTGACTCTTTGCGACCCCATGGACTGCAGCCTGCTCCTCTGTCCATGGGGATTTTCTAGGCAAGAACACTGGAGTGGGTTGCCATGCCCTCCTCCAGAGGATCTTCCCAACTCAGGGATGGAACCCAGGTCTTCCACATTGCAGGCAGTTTCTTTACTGTCTGAGCCACCAGGGAAGCCCTTTTTAACCAATATCATTTCTTTAACCTCTGAAGGTGTTTGTGCAAGTAACATTCACTTGAGTAAGTTGACCTTATATCATATTACAAAAACTCCTTTTGATTAGGAAGCCCTAGTGCTAAGCAGCCTTGAAAAACTGTTCCTGGAACTTGTATTTGGCCCCAGCATTGNTGTGAGGAAGTAACCTGTAAGATTTAGGGATTTTCCAGACCAACTGAAAGGTTATCTCTGTTATTTGTGACTCACAGACCCTGACCTGGAGGCTTACAGACCCTGACCTGGAAGGTTTGACTTTCCAGAGAGTCAGAAAAACAAGTTGTGTAAACTGTGTGTTATCCGCAGAATTATATCGCCAGACCCTCACAAGCCTATCCTTGTAAAGGTCAGCAGTATTGTGACCAATCATGATATATCTATACCTCCCCGCCCAATGTGGTTTTTTGTGCTTAAAAACTGTTCTGTAACTGTCATCGGGGTTCGCTCCTTGCTTAAGGAGGACAGAACCCCGGCGCGCCGGTTCAATAAATCCTCTTGCTATTTGCATCGATCCTGTGCCTTGGTGGTCTTGGGCGACGGACTCCAGGGCGGAACCGTGAGGTTCAACAGCATCAGTAAAAGTAGTAAAAATTAATTTCAAGATGTTCCTGTGACACTGTTTCTCAAATGTATCTAAATAAATTTAAATATGTCTCAATTAAAATTTTTAAAAAGGATTAAGTGTTCCATTTACTGCCAGATTGAAAACAAGAGGGCGACATGATGATAAATGCAGGCAGCCTATGCAAACTGAGAGTGACCCACAGCTGACACTCAACCAGAAAATGAAGTTCTGAAACCACAGAAATCGAGTTCTTCCAACAACCTGAATGAGTTTGGAAAAAAATTATCTGTAGAGTCCCCAGAAGAAAATACAAAGCCCTGCCCACACCCTGATTTTAGCCTGAGCAGAGAATCCAGCCATGCCATACCAGACTTCTAATTTATGGAATAACTGGGTATTTAAGTCACTACATTTATGGTAATTTATTATACATCAATAAATTCTTAATGTGAACTGATACTTGGAGAGGAACATTAAATCCCAAAGTACCAATATCAACTTATTGATGAAGTATGTAAACACAGGCTCAATAATTTTTTCCCTAAGGAGCCAGATCAAACTTTGATGCTAAATGAGGCTCATTTTCCAGCTTCCAAACAAGTTGCTGAGATCCACAGAGAATGAGATGCATTCACATTATCAGCCAGATGATGGTTTGGAGACAGAAAGTTGCATTTGCCTGGTCCTGAAGACATTATATGCAAATCCACAAATAGTTGGGTGTAGCCTCCTCCATTGTCAGAACCTTTGTATCCTTCAGGTCAGGGAAAGGAAAAGAACACTTAAGGCCCAGGAGACCTCCAGGTAGAAGGAAATTGGACAGCAAGTCTTCTCTGTTTTGATGTTTTGATTCCCACCACTACAGCAGTGGAGAGGTGTGGGAAGCCACCTGACCTTCTTAAACAATTAATTGTTATTTTGAGGTAAGATTGGATAAAGGGAATAGGTAGGAGAAATGCAGAATCATATGGGGACAGTCTCAGCATGTTCACTAAGTCTGGTGCTGACTTTCTAAAAGGTAAGAGGGAGAGACCCTGATGCAGGGAAAGACTGAAGACAAAAGGAGAAGCAGGTGACAGAGGATGGGATGATTAGATAATATCACCCACTCACTGGAGATGAATTTGAGCAAACTCCGGGATATAGTGTTGGATAGAGGAGCCTAGTGTGCTGCCAACCATGGAGTCGCAATGAGTCGGAGACGACCTGGCAGCTGAATAACAAACAAATAAGAGTGAGAGAGTGAGTTGAACAGTGAGCACAGTGGGTATCACACTGACTTCTTTGTCCAAGCTTCAGGAATTTCCATAGAAAGTGGTCCCAAGTACCACTCTGGACTCCTTTCCTCTCTTGTTGTATGGCTTTGGCCATCCTAGTCATATCTTCAAAATATTATTTCTTTATCTCTCCAATGTGAGCATTGCTTTAGGCCCCTGCTAGTCAGTCAAGAGGAGGTAAAGAGTTGCAGCTGAGATTTGAAAACATGAAAAGACAGTTGCAAGAAGACAATTGAAAGATAGGGAGTCATCACTCACTGTCCCAACAGTCACACTTGAACCCCGGTGGAACAAGTCTTCAGCTTAGAAACAAAGGATCTGAATCCCTCCCTGATGTAACATTCTTATTTCCTCATAGATCACACCACTGTCAATAATGGTTGTGGGAAATGATTCTTCAGTAACTGAGTTCATCCTGGTGGGATTTACAGACCTCACTCAACTCCAGTTACCCCTCTTCTTACTCTTCTTAATGAACTATATGGTCACTGTGGTAGGGAATTTGAGCTTAATTAATCTAATATACCTGAACGCTCATCTTCATACTCCCATGTATTTCTTTCTCTTCAATCTATCCTTCATAGATCTCTGCCACTCTTTGGTCATTACCCCTAAACTGCTGATGAGCTTTGTGTCAGAGAACACCATCTCCTTCGAAGGATGTATGACTCAACTGTTTTTTTTCTGTTTCTTTGTCCATTCTGAATGCTATGTGTTGACAGCCATGGCCTATGATCGCTACGTGGCCATCTGTAAGCCCCTTTGGTACACAGTCACTATGTTCCCTCAGGTCTGTTCTCTGCTCATGTTTGGTTCATATGCAATGGGGTTTGCTGGTGCCATGGTCCATACAGGGGACATGGTTAGATTGTCCTTTTGTGATTCCAGCATCATCAATCATTACATGTGTGATATCTTCCCCCTCCTCCAGCTGTCCTGCAGCCGCACAGATGCCAGTGAGCTAGTGGATTCCATTGTGGTGAGCATAGTTGTAATAATATCTAGCTTCATCATTTTTGTTTCTTATGCTTTGATCCTCTCCAATATCATCCACATCTCATCAGCTCAGGGTTGGTCCAAAGCCTTCAGTACTTGTGGCTCCCACATAATAACTATTGCTCTCTTCTATGGTTCTGGGTTGTGCACACATCTCAAGACTTCTTCAGATGGTTCCATCGGCCAGCGGAAGTTCTTATCAGTATTTTATACCAATATAGTCCCCATGTTGAACCCCCTCATCTATAGTCTAAGAAATAAGGATGTCAGACTTGCAGTGAAGAAAACCCTGAAGAGAGTTGCAAACTAAGCATAACCAGGTGTGTGTGTGCGTACCCGTGTTTTGTTTATGTGTGAATGTGTTTTTCCATAATTTTCTTTAGATCAAAGTTTTTGCCTGAGACCCTTTTTGCTCTCTAATCATGCCATTTAAACACACAACTATTATTGAGTCTCATGATTGTTCTCAGATCCTTGCTTACTCACTGAATGAACTTTATCCTTAACAGTGGGCTCAGTTTAATTCCTCCTCATTTTTAGACCACCTTGCACTTTGCCTTTCCATGTACTTTTCATATATCAGCATGAATGTGGAATGCTGACTGATGAGGCCACCCCTCTTTGTTTTCCCTGAAAACAATGTTAATATGGACCTTTCTGTGTTTAACCATTTTAGGAATTTCTACTGTATAAGTTATAAATTTTCTAGAATTTCAGAGCTCTTTTAGTCATGTTTTCTATTATACTGCATTTTCAGACTCAGCAAAGCTTCAGTGGTATCTGTGAAATACTTATGATTAGTCAACAGGGAAAAGTTATGACCAACGTAGATAGCATATTCAAAAGCAGAGACATTACTTTGCTGACTAAGGTCCGTCTAGTCAAGGCTATGGTTTTCCCAGTATTCATGTATGGATATGAGAGTTGGACTCTGAAGAAGGCTGAGCACTGAAGAATTGATGTTTTTGAACTGTGATGTTGGAGAAGACTCTTGAGAGTCCCTTGGACTGCAAGGAGATCCAACCAGTCCATTCTGAAGGAGATCAGCCCTGGGATTTCTTTGGAAGGAATGATGCTAAAGCTGAAACTCCAATACTTTGGCCACCTCATGCAAAGAGTTGACTCATTGGAAAAGACTCTGATGCTGGGAGGGGTTGGGGGCAGGAGGAGAAGGGGACAACAGAGGATGAGATGGCTGGATGGCATCACGGACTCAATGGACGTGAGTCTGAGTGAACTCCGGGAGTTGGTGATGGACAGGGAGGCCTGGCGTGCTGCGATTCTGTCTCTTATACACATCTAAAGAGTTGACTCATTGGAAAAGACTCTGATGCTGGGAGGGATTGGGGGCAGGAGGAGAAGGGGACAACAGAGGATGAGATGGCTGGATGGCATCACGGACTCAATGGATGTGAGTCTGAGTGAACTCCGGGAGTTGGTGCTGGACAGGGAGGCCTGGCGAGCTGCGATTCATGGGGTCGCAAAGAGTCGGACATGACTGAGCAACTGAACTGAACTGAACTGAACTGAACAGGGATCACAAGTATTCACTTATAAGGTTAAGTATGAAATGTGTTAGTATCAAGTAGGAACTGAGAGAAATGAACCTAGTTACTTTAAAGCTAACTTAGTCTGATTTATTATAATAGTAATAGCATCAAGGATATGATATATGTGTATATACGCAGGTACTGTGCATGTTCAGTCACTGTATCTGACTCATGATTTTGGTTACACCTCTACCTTATCAGATAGAATTTGACCATCTATTGTTTATTCCTTTCTCCTACACGTGGTTAGACTAGAATCTGACAAAAATAAATATTGACAAAATTAATAGCTTGAACTTGTTTGATACAGGTTTTCTCTAAAGCAAACTAGGAACTTCCCTGGCAGTCCAGTGGTTAAGATTCTGTGTTTCTACTCCAGAGGGTGCAGGTTTGATCTATGGTTGGGGAACAAAGATCCCTCATGCTGTGCAAAGCAAACTAAAAGTTTATGTTTGTAAAAACTTTACTTTTTTTCCAGAAATGAGTTTTCTTAAAATCGGTGGCTATAAATCTTCAAAATTGAAAAAAGGTCTGTTTTGATACAACAGAAAAAATGCCATTTTTTTTGTCAGTTTGAAGTACAGCCTGTTGCATTTCTGATAAAGCAGGTCTAGTGATGATGGGATCCCTCAGCTTTTGCTTATTCCTGAGTCTGTTGTAACATAGGTGTCTTTCAAACTGACTAATGCTTCAAGTAACCAGCACTCCTGTTTGGAAAGTAACATGTTCCTCCTGAAGAGTTTAGATTCCTTTTGGAAAAAAGAACTGCTTGATTTGGTTACAACATAAATTAGGTAAAGTATGCAATTTTACCTTCAGAAACTCAAGATAAAATAAGGATGTGTTGTACTACTTATCATATGTATGAAATTTAAAACCTATCTCCAAAATGTAACCTATGTCTACATTAGTTGTTGCTGTTTAGTCGCCACATCGTAGCCCACCAGGCTCCTCTGTCCATGGACTTTCCCAGGCAAGAATACTGGAAAGGTTTGCCATTTCCTTCTCTAAGGGATCTCACCTACACAGGGATAGAACCATGTCTCTTGCATTGGCAGGTGGATTCTCTACCACTGAGCCACCAGGAAAGCCCCATGCCTAAGTTAGTAGAAGATAATAAAACCAAGTAAATAAATTAGCTGTGCCTTCAAAGCGACTGTGACATTTTTGGAACACAGAATATATTGGTAAGTGGAGAAAACCCTCCTATACCGCTGTTCCAGTCTGAAATGTTTGCTTTTAGGCAGGCTAACCGCACAATTGTCATCCTGTGAATTGACTAGTCTTCTGAATTTGCTCTTTCCTAAATCCTAAGGCTTCTTCGTCCTCTAGTTGTGACTCAGGAAATGGTACATCTAAGATAAAAAGCAGATTAAATCAGAGTGCACATAGAATGCTACCATCTCTGTAAAATCAATAGGATAATATATAGCATATATATAGTATTAATTTTTAATACACCTATCTAAAAATTTTTGTACAAATGCCCAAAAATGTATTTGATCAGTCTCTTTCTGATAGATAACTATGTTAATCCAAGTCTTTTGTTATTACCTGAAAAATTGAAATTGATAAACCAATACATAAATTGTTAGTCATGTGCAAAAATTTTTAGAGTGCATTTATTAAGCTTAAGAATACATATACACACACACACATATATATATATGACTATTTAATGACTATTGTCCAGTTGCCCTAATTGAATATATTTCTTTTAGTGTGTTAAATTGCTTCTTGCTACAAATGCCTCCTTCTGTACTTTTTTTCATGATGCTAGGGCTAAGCCTCTGGATATTATTTTTCTACTTTGCCAGCTGGCTTACTGTTTGGTTCCACCAGTATCCAATACTGCTGCCAGAGATAAAAAGCATCTTTAAAATATGAAGACAGATTGAAACAAGTTAAAGGAAAATGACCTGAATTTTCTTGGCATCAGTTTAATCACATGCAAAGAAAAAACAGCAAGCAAGTGTTCCACTCCCAAATGTCATATTAAATATTATGTAAATAAACCACTAGCTGGAGTTGAAAATACAAGTTCACTGTTTCAATAAATATGAGAAAACAAATGTGTAGGCATATATCTTGGAGGATAAGCTTCCATTTACTGTCATGTTGATAAGATTCACTGTCCAGCTTCCTACTATCGAATCCATATAGAAAAGAAACACCTTCCCTCTGTCTCTAGGCTCACAGAAAAGAGACACACTGACCTAGTTGCATGCTTCTACCTGAGAAATTAATCTGAGTGGGAATGATGTGAATGCAGTGAGACAGTTGGGAACTATTTTGGTGGCTGCAGAAGTATCCAGGGCCTATGTCAGCTGTAAAGAGCAGGGGTGTGGCATTGTGTCAAGATCGTTTCTGCTGAAATATGCCCTGCTCCTGGCCTCTGGGTTGCCTTGGTTCTGCCTTTTCTCCAAGTGTATTTTTTTTTTTTTTAGTTTTTAAATTTTATTTGTATGGGAATAATGTAGCAACAGTGCAGCAACTGAATTATAATAGATACTATACATGCTTTATGACCATAGCAGAAATGATGTTTTTTAACTTATCTTAATGGCATATGACTCTTAGTTTTAGTGTTTTATTTTATTTTTTTAAGGTAAGTCACTTTATTTTTTTCTCTAGTGATTTTACTTTTTTTTTTTCCAAGTGTAGTTTTGCAGTCTCACACCAACTGCCTACAACCTCAGTGTTCTTTTTATAAATTCCTAGGGTCACTTGCTAATCAACATAAACCCTGAGAATGGTATTTTCCCCTGCATTAATACATGCCAAATCATGGAAAAACTGGCAAAAAGTATGTACAGTATATGAAAAGTTAAACATTGTGAAAACTGGCTTTAAAGTGTTCTGATTCATAAGTAATAATCAAAAGTGACAGTTTTTATAACCTCTTCGATACCTCACTTATCAAAAGAGAAACTTACAGCTTCCTTCTCTGGCAAGCAATAATATTATCATCTTTCCCAATAATGAGACTTTTTCATGTAACATAAACCTCATCTGCTACAATTTTGGGGTTTTGCCACTAGAAACCGTTAGAGATGAGTTACATGCAAATTTTGCTTATATTAAAAACTATGAGGAAGAGAATATCAGAAAGACAATTCACCTGGATTGTCTAATTTAATCTACTTTCAAATCACATTCTCAGGATGTTTGGTGATAGCACCGTGACAGTTTGGTGCTCAGTGAAATTCAATAATTTAAACATGTCCCTTGCCCTGGAAGATCTGACAGTCTGTGGTGGAACCTGACAAACACTTATAGCCACAGGATAATAGGTACATTGGTACCAAGCATTTAAGATTGGCATAAGAGGCTGGGAGACTTAATGGAGAAAGTAATGTTTAAACAGAGAACAGAAGAAGGAAATGAGTTAACTGAACAAAAATACAAGTGTGTATTGTTGGATGAAAAGTATGGGAGCAGGACAAGGAGAGCATATTCAAGAAGGAAAAGCATGAAGATGACAAAGTAGGAAGCACTCCAGGGAGAGCATAAGCATGAGTGGAATTTATATGGCAATTACAAACTAGGATTGAAAAGAAGCACAATAAAATGTTAACAGCAATTCATTTTGGATGATGTCTAAGGAGTGGCTTAGAATTTAGGGTAAGGATCTACTCAGTTGCAGGAGAAGCTATAATATAGACAGGTGTCCAAAACTAAGGCTGGGCCACAATAGAAGAAGCTAGAGGAGATTGCAGCAGGCCAAATAGGATGAAGACTCAGAGATTTAACATATACCCCCAGAATATTGAGTTTAGGAATAAGGCAAGTATCTCTGACTGATGGGCATAAATACCCATATTGCCCATTTTGGTTTACTTTCAGCTCAGAAGCTGAAACTAACCTGGATGAGACGAGGCCAAGACATGTGTCATACCCGAGTTCACAGCCCCTATTGAGGAAGAGGAATTTCCTCACAGAGCCGGACAGTTAGCAGTGACCACTCGAGGATTGCAGTGAGGAAGGAGAGTTTATTGAAAAGAAATAAACAGACTTCTGACATAGACATCAGAAGGGGGTAAAAAAAATACTGCCCTCCCCACCCCCCTGCCACAGTCATGGTTAACTTGAGCAGAGCTTTATATACCTTCTAGACAGCTACTAACAATAGATTAAAAGAATGCTTCAAGGTTGTAAAAGTTTTACCAGACCCCTTTCCCAGGGCATACATCTTGAAATAACATCAGCACAAGATTGACCAAAAGGAACAAGTTCCTGTTAAGGAGGAATGAACATTCCTTTGAGCAAGGTATATTATAACTTGGGCGAGGCCTGCTACAGAATGTATACCTCCCTAAGGGCCTTGGACTACTTATCAACCTGCCTAAAGAATGCTGTCTATCAAAATGAATATAGATGAACCAGCAGAACACAAACCTCAGAACTTGAGACTGTGTGTTACACGAAAGCATGGAGAGATGCCTCCCTCTCCAGGGTTACTAGCCTGAAAAACTCATGCTCTTTTCTCTATACCTCTATTATTTAGAAATAGAACACTAAATGAATTCACTGCTCTGATCTTTCTTGCAGTGATGACTCTCCTAAATAATTAGTGCTAATACTCATTGATTGATTAGTTCAATCATTCTACAAAAAATTTTTGAACACTTATCATAGTAGATGCTACATGTGGGATATAATACAGAACAAAACAGAGTTCCTTACATTCATGAACTCACACGATGGTGAGGAATTGTAGTTATGAATTATCCTGTTTCTCTAATTATATCAAACAGAAAATAGATCAAAGTATGATTAAGAAAATTCAGTCCATGAAGGAAGCAATTTTGTTTCACTCAGATAAAAGTGACCCTTTTTCATTTGTGATTAATATTGCTTATTTTTTAAAGGAGAGAAGATTTTGTGTTTTTCTGGGTTTTGTTTTTTGTTTTGTTTTGTGTTTTGTTTTTTGGTTTTTTTTTTTTTTGGTATCACCTAATCTTTCCCAAGTATCATCAGAATTACAATTGTAATTAACAAATGAAAGCACCAAATAATTTATTTCATTATGAAAGTTAATGGGTGTTTGCCCTATGGAGTTCATGGTGGGATTTACTCTGACTCACAGTCTCCTAATAACCATAGAAGAGGAAAAGTAAACTCTTGGCTAAGATCACCAAGAAAACCTGCTTGGAATATTTTGATCTAAAGCACCTGTTTCTGAAACTTTCTCTTCTAAGTAAGATAGACAGTTGGAGGTTAAAACAAAAACCCAAAAATATTAAACTCGTTTAACTGGCTTAAAGAACACAGATGAGGGGAAACCTTTAAGATCTAGGGCTAAGCATAGATTTTTTGGCATCAAAAGCACAGTCTATAAAAGGAAAAACTTGCAAATTTAAACTCACCAAAAGTAAATGGTTTGGCTCAGTCAAATACCCGGTTCAAAAGATCAAAAGGAAGGGAGATAGAGATAAAGTATTTGCAGGCATAAAATCTCACAAATATATCAAGATTATATATTTTTTTAAATGCTCAAAATGTAAAGAAGTAGAAAATGTGAAAAAGATATGAATAGACATTTCACTGAAGGTGAGGAGGGTCTTAAAGATGTTGAGCATTATCAGTTCAAGTCAGTTCAGTTTAGTCGCTCAGTCGTGTCCGACTCTTTATGACTCCATGAACCACAGCACGCCAGGCCTCCCTGTCCATCACCAACTCCCAGAGTCCACCCAAACCCATGTCCATCGAGTCAGTGATGCCATCCAACCATCTCATCCTCTGTCGTCCCCTTCTTCTCCTGCTCTCAATCTTTCCCAGCATCAGGGTCTTTTCAAGTGAGTCAGCTCTTCCCATCAGCTGGCCAAAGTATTGGAGTTTCAGCTTCAACATCAGTCCTTCCAATGATACAATTAAAACTACAATGAAATGGCATTGCATATTTATCAGAATGACTAAAATGAAAAACAATGACAGCACCAAATGCTAACAGTGATACAGAAAAACTACAACAATTATAAGTTCAGGGTGGGAATATAAAATGTTAAAATCACTCTGGAAAACAATTTTTTAGGTCCTTCTAAAACTGAACATGTGACTACCTAGCAGTTACAACCTTGGGGAGGCACCCCAAAGCAATGAAAACTTATCTTCACACAGAAATGTGGATGAACTATTGATACAGGTAATAGTCTAGATGAATTTCAAGGGAATTACACTAAGTGAAAAAAGTCAGTCTCAAAATGTTACATATTGTATTGTTCCATTTCAGTTCAGTTCAGTCACTCAGTCGTGTCGGACTCTTTGTGACCCCATGAATCGCAGCACGCCAGGCCTCCCTGTCCAGCACCAACTCCCGGAGTTAAGACTCCTGTCCATCAAGTCAGTGATGCCATCCAGCCATCTCATCCTCAGTCATCCCCTTCTTCTCCTGCCCCCAATCCCTCCCAGCATCAAAGTCTTTTCCAGTGAGTCAACTCTTTGCGTGAGGTGGCCAAAGTACTGGAGTTTCAGCTTTAGCATCATTCCTTCCAAGGAAATCCCAGGGTTGATCTCCTTCAGAATGGACTGGTTGGATCTCCTTGCAGTCCAAGGGACTCTCAAGAGTCTTCTCCAACATCACAGTTCAAAANCCAGCTTGTGCTTCCTCCAGCCCAGCGTTTCTCATGATGTACTCTGCATAGAAGTTAAATAAGCAGAGTAGGCTTCAGGCAGACACCAAAGTGGAATCTCTTCAAAGTTGGCCAGATAATTATGTGCAACTCAGCAGCTAGGGAGCTCATATGAGAAGAGGGTTTAAATGCAGATGCAGAATTTAAACATGTCTGTTTATGTGGGTGAATAGACACACATATATCTCCTTCTGCCAGCTGACATGCTCAAGACGCAGCAACAAGCACACCTCACGCTCAGATCTTAGTTTTCGGAACCAAGGGTCAGAGAAATGACTGATGCCAGGACTTTGGCAGTAAATGAGCCTGGAGAATCTCATCATGCCAGAAAGTAAGGAAGAACAAAGCAGAAATCAAACAAACAAAAAAACTACATTGCTGGGTGCACATCAGCGAGCCCAGATTTGACAGAAAACACTTCCAGTGTCCAAAGCAGAAACAATTTAAACAACAAAATAAGACAGAGTTGGATGATAACTCAAAGTATGGGATAAATATCCATGAGTCCATATATATATATATATATATATATATGTATGTATGTATAAAATTGATGAACTATAGTGGAGAAATTAAATAAATTTCTTGGCAGAAGAATTACAAAGAATTTATACAAATATGCCCACCTCAAGGACATAGCACATAATATAATCCTCTGCTCTGTCAGTATAAGCTGCTCAGAAGGTGACCTCCTTCCAAAGAGTATGGTATAGAAAGGAGGAAAAAAATGATAACTGGTGGAGAAGACTAACAAATATAGTTCACTAGGTTATCAACTGTGGTAAGTCCTGTTAGTGGTATGTACCCTTGATATGATATGATGAAAAGGACAGTTTACTTCTGTGGTCTTCCTTCCCAAACCAAAGATTTCAGTATAATCCTGAAAAAAACGTCATCCAAATCCTAAATGAGGATGTTTTTATAACACTTGACCTATAGTCCTTTAAACTGTAAGTTATCAAAAACAAGGAGAGTCTGAGACACTGTCATATCCAAGAGGAGCCTAAGGAGATATATTGACTGTATTTAGTGTTGGTATCCTGGCTCAGTCCATAACAGAGAAAGAACATTAGACAGACTGAGGAAATCCTGATAAAAATTATGGACTTCAGTAAATAATAATGTAGTAATACCGTATGGGCTTCCCTGGTGGCTCAGTGTTGAAGAATCTGCCTGCAATGCAGGAGATCTGGGTTCGATCTCTGGTTTGGAAAGTCCCCTGGAGGAGAACATGACAACCCACTCCAGTACTCTTGCCTGGAGAATCCTGTGGGCAGAAGAGCCTGGTGGGCTACAGTCTGTAGATTAGCACAGAGTTGGACATGACTGAAGTGACGCAGCAGCAGCAATACTACTTTATTAATTGTTTCAAAAGTATCATCCTAATGTAAGTAGTTTGTAATTGGGGAAACTCGATGAGGGGGTTTAGAGGAACTCTGTACTGTCTTTTCAGTTTTTCTGTAAATCTCAAACTGTTCTAAAAAGTAAAATTTATTTTTTAAAAAATAGTGAAAGATTCCCAGGAGAAAACCTGGAAGACTTTAGGTGTGTGATGCATTTTGAGATACAACGCTAAAGTCATAATACATAAAAGAAATCATTGATAAGCTGGGCTTCATTAAAATTGAAAAGTTCTGTTCTGTGAAAGACAATGAGAAAAGAATGAGAAGACAAGTCACAGAAAATATTTGCCAAAGACACATCTGATAAAGGACTTCTATCCAAAATAGATGAAGAACTCTTAAAACTCAGTGATAAGAAAACAAACAACCTAATTTAAAAACTATTGACTATGCCACAGCCTTTGACTGTGTGGATCACAATAAACTGTGGAAAATTCTGAAAGAGATGGAGATGCCATGATCTTTGTTTTCTGAATGTTGAGCTTTAAGCCAACTTTTTCACTCTCCTCTTTCACTTTCGTCAAGAGGCTTTTTAGTTCCTCTTCACTTTCTGCCATAAGGGTGGTGTTATCTGCGTATCTGAGGTTATTGATATTTCTCCCAGCAATCTTGATTCCAGCTTGTGTTTCTTCCAGTCCAGCATTTCTCATGATGTACTCTGCATATCAGTTAAATAAGTAGGGTGACAATATACAGCCTTGACGTACTCCTTTTCTTATTTGGAACCAGTCTGTTCCATGTGCAGTTCTAACTGTTGCTTCCTGACCTGCATACAGATTTCTCAAGAGGCAGGTCAGGTAGTCTGGTATTAAATTATAATTAAATGAAAAGTAATAGATAGCAGACTAGTGGCTTAAGGACTAGAGTTAAAAGCTGGGAATGAAGTTTAAGGAGGAAGATAAACATGACAAATTAAGAACATCACAAAAGATCTTTGTGGTGATAAATCTGTATATTGAAATACTGAGGTATTGAACATATAGAACTATGTATGTGACAAAACTTGTATAGAACTATATATATACATATATATGAGTGAATCATTGAACTATATATATACACATATATAATACATATATATGAGTGACACATTGTATCAGTGTCAATATCCTGGTTGTGCTGCTATATTATAGTCTTAAGGTGTTACCACTGGGGGAAATAATAGAAGTTACACAGCATCCCTGTATTACTTTAATAACTGCATATGAATCTACTATTTTAAAAGTTTTAATTTTAAAAAAATAAAAGATACAGGGTTTTATCTCAGAAATAGAAATTAAATCTTTTAAGGGAATTTTTAAAATTATATTCTCCTTGAAACTAAAATCTTAAGATATCACCCATTTAGATTAATTTTTTATTATCTTGAATTTAACTTGAGATGAATAATAATGTAATCAACACTGGAGGGCTCCCCTGGTGGCTCAGCTGATGAAGAATCTGCCTGCAATGCAGGAGACCCTGGATTGATTCCTAAGTCAGGAAAATCCCCTGGAGAAGGTATAGGCTGCCCACTCCAATGTTCTTGGGGCTTCCCTGGTGGCTCAGATGGTAAAGAGTCCACCTGCAATGTGTAAGACCTGTGTTTGATCCCTGGGTTTGGGAGATACTCTGGAGAAGGAAACAGCTACCCACTCCAGTATACTTGCCTGGAGAATTCCATGAACAGAGGAGCCTAGTAGACTACAGTGAGGTCACAAAGAGTCAGACATGACTGAGCAACATTGACTTCACTCAGGCAACATTCTATATACTAGTTTAGCTTTCTTAAGTTTTAGTCTGTCCTTCACACATACTGTTAAGGGGCATCCTATGTGCATGTTGCTCCTATCTGAATAAATTTCTCCACTAATAAAGCTACCCAGATACACCAGGGGATTCTGAAGGTTCAAGGTGGGCCCACTGGGAAGATGGCTGAGCACCAAAATCACAGCTGTTGAACAACCATTGACAGGAAGACACTTGAACCCACCAAAAAATAGCCCACATCCAAAGACAAAGGAGAAGCTGCAACAAGACAGTAGGAGGGATGCAATCATGATAAAATCAAATCCTGTACCTTCTGGGTCCAGCAGCCCACAAACTGGAAAACAGTTATACCACCGGAGTTTCTCACTATTGTGAAGGTACTGTACCCCATATCAGATTTTCTCTTACAAAGTCTCATCCACCAGAGGGCAGACAGCAGAAGCAAGAATTACAATCCTCTCACTGCCAGAATGAAAACCATAATCGCAGAAAGTTAATCAAAATGAGAATGCAGAGGATTATGTCCCAGATAAAGGAACAAGATAAAAACCCAGAGAAACAACTAAATGACGTGGAGACAGGCAACCTTCCAGAAAAGAATTCAGAATAATGATAGTGACGATAATCCAATTTCTCAGAAAAAGAATGGAGGCAAAGATTGAGAAGATGCAAGAAATATTTAATAAAGCCCTAGAAGAACT
Source organism: Oreotragus oreotragus (assembly GCA_006410675.1). Taxonomy (NCBI): domain Eukaryota; kingdom Metazoa; phylum Chordata; class Mammalia; order Artiodactyla; family Bovidae; genus Oreotragus; species Oreotragus oreotragus. The sequence continues at coordinate 96,614 of SJYX01012038.1, read as the reverse complement.
AAAGAGCAAAACAAACAGAGATGAACAATACAATAACTGAATTGAAAACTACACTAGAAGGAATCAATAGCAGAATAACTGAGACAGAAGAATGGATAAGTGACCTGGAATACAGGATGGTGGAAATTACTGCCATGGAACAGAATAAAGAAAAACAATGAAAAGAACGAAAAACAACCTGAGAAACCTCTGGGAAAACACTAAACGGACCAACATTCACATTATAGGAGGTCTCAGAGGAAAAAGCGAGAGAGAAAGGATCCAAGAAAATATTTGAAGTAATAGTAGCTGAAACCTTCCCTAACGTGGGAAAGGAAACAGTCAATGAAGTCCAGGAAGTGCAAAGAGTCCCAGGCAAGATAAACTCAAGGAAGAATATGTCAAGACACATAATAATCAAATTGACAAAAATTTAAGACAAAGATAAAATATTAAAAGCAACCAGGGGAAAATAGCAAATAACATACAAGGGAACTCCATAAGGTTAACAGCTGACTTCTCAGGAGAAATTCTACAAGCCAGAAGGTGGCAAGATATATATATTTAAAGTGATGAAAAGGAAAAACCTACAACCAAGAATACTCTATCCAGCAAGGCTCTCATTCACATTTGATAGAGAAATCAAAAGCTTTCCAGACAAGCAAAAGTTGAGAGAATTCACCAGATGAGCTTTACAACAAATGCCAAAGGAGCTTCTATAGGTAGGAAATACCAGAGAAGGAAAAGATCTACAAAAACAAACCCAAAACAATTAAGAGAGTGGTAATAGGATCATATATATCAATAATTACCTTAAATGTAAATGGATTAAATGCACCAACTAAAAGACATAGACTGGCTGGGTTGGTACAAAGACCTGTATATGTGCTGTCTACAAGAGACCCACCTCAGACCTAGGGACATACACAGATTGAAAGTATGGGGATGGGAGAAGTTGTTCCACACAAATGGAAATCAAAAGAAAGCTGGAATAGCAATACTCATATCAGACAAAATAGACTTTAAAACAAAGACTCTTATAAGAGACAAAAAAGAACACTACATAATGATCAAGGGATCAATCCAAGAGAAGACATAACAATTGTAAATACATATGCATCTGACATAGGAGCACCTCAATATGTAAGGCAAATACTAACAGCCATAATATTGGGGGACTTTGACACCCCACTTTCATCAGTGGACAGATCATCCATACAGATAACTAATAAGGAAGCACGGGTCTTAAATGATCCTTTAGGTAAGTTGGACTTAATTGATACTTATAGAGTATCTCATCCAAAAGCAGCAAACTACACATTCTTAAGTGCACATGGAACATTCTCCAGGATTGACCACATACTGGGCCACAGGCAAGCCTTGGTAAATTTAAGAAATTTGAAATCATATCAAGCATCTTTTCCAATCACAACTCTATGAGATTAGACATAAACTATAAGGGGAAAAAAAAAACCTCTAAAAACACAAACACGTGGCAGCCAATCAATATGCTACTAAACAACCAGTGGATCACTGAAGTAATCAAAGAAGAAATCAGAAAATACCTATCTGGGTTTTTTTGGTTGTTGTTGGAAAGTGCAATGGTCCAAAATCTATTGGTTGCAGCAAAAGCAGTTCTAAGTGGGAAGTTTATAGCAATACAATCTTATCTCAAGAAACAAGAAAAATCTCAAATAAACAACTTAACCTTACATATAAAACAACAAGAGAAAGAAGGAAACACAAAACCTAAAGTTAGTAGAAGGAAAGAAATTATAAGGATCAGAGCAGAAATAAAGACACAAAAAATAATTGCAAAGATCAATGAAACTAAAAGCTAGTTCTTTGAAAAGAAATAAAATTGATAAACCTTTAGCCAGACTCATCAAGAAAAAAGGGAGAACACACAGATCAATAAAATGAGAAACGAAGAAAGAGAAGTTACAAATGACTTCACAGAATTACAAAGGATCATGAGACTACTACAACCAACTGTATGCCAAGCAAATGGACCCCCTAGAATGAATGGACAAATTCTTAGAAGGATACAGTCTCCTAAGACTGAACCAGGAAGAAATAGAAAATATAAACAGACCAATCACAAACACTGAAATTGGAATGGATTAAAAAGCTCCCAACAAACAAGCCCAGGACCTGATGGCTTCACAGGTGAATTCTGTCAAACATTTTGGAGAAGAGTTAACCCCTATCCTTTCGAAACTGTTCCAGAAAATTGCAGAAGAAGGAAAACTTCCAAACTCATTCTATAAGGCCACCATCACCCTGATACCAAAACCAGACAGAGACATCACACGAAAAAAGATGCAGGCCAATATCACTGATGAACATAGGCGCAAAAATCCTCAACAAAAGACTAGCAATCTGAATTCAACAATACATTAGAAAGATCATACATCATGATGAAATGGGATTCATCCCAGGGATGCAAGAATTTTTCAGTGTCCACAAATCAATCAGTGTGATATACCACATCCACAAATCGAAGAATTTGTTGGATATGTGAAAAATGAAAAGAAAAATGAAAAAAAAAGGAAAAGAAAGTGGCCACCATCCAGAGAAGCAGATGAGTGTGGGGGGTGGGAAACAAGGTACCGAGGAAGTGGAATTCTGTGTCAGGGGCTGGTACCAGCCTTGGAGAATGTGGCTGTGCTCCCATAGGCTGGTCTATGAGCTCTGGTGAGTGAAGACAGCAGAGAAAAGGTTGGAGGAAGGAGTAGAGTGCTGCCAGTGAGACCACTGATTCCTGAGCACACCAAGACCTTTCCAGAGACTCCCTGAAGCTCTTGTGGAAATTTCACAGGAGCTGAGTTCCAGCATTAGCTAGTGGAAGTACAAGCAGGTGAAAATGATCTCTTTTAATGAATCATTATTAGTTTTGCGATCTTAGAATTAGAGGTTGTCTGGTACAACTGGCCCCGTTCATGGTAAAATACCTTTTAAGACATTTCTGGCAAACGGTCATTCAGCTTCTTCCCAGTTATTTCTAGTCACAATCACTTGGAAGAAGAGCCAATCAGATTATAAATATCACGAATTTGACAATATCCCAGACTCTATTAAATAAGTGCAAACCATCTGCAAAACCCACAAACCCTTTAAAATGTTGCAAAGCAGTAAAACAATACTTACTTTTAATTCACAGAATATTAAGTTCCTATAGGAAGAAGGATTCTAATAAAAAAAAATTCATAACACTCTTCTTGCCCTCTAGAAATAAATTAACTTGGAGAGGAGACAGATATTCTGAGCACATTGCTGTTAGAGGACCAATATGTACAGTGTTTTTATGGCAAAACCACTACAATATTGTAAAGTAATTAGCCACCAATTAAAATAAATAAATTTATATTAAGATATTAAAAATATTTATATTTGTTTTACAAAAGTTGTATAAATTTTAACTAAGATTGTCATAAATTTCTTAGTGTGGTTTTTAAACACAAAAAAAGAAAAAGCCAAATCAATGCAAGAATGGAGAGACACCACTCACAAGAAAAACTTTTAAACACTGAACCAAGTAGTTCATTTAAGCAACCACCAGGTTGTGCTGGTGACTCAGTGAAGCTGTTTTTTAAAAAAGTAAATTTTGCTTAAAATTTATATTCTGCATCTTTTTAGGCCCTGGATGTATAACCAGAGATTTTACATAACTTCTTATATAAAATTTTTAGTTCATTATTAAAACAAAAACTTTTTTAAATGATGTTTTTAGAGAAAAATTAAAAATTAAATTAAGCAGGTTGAATTTGCAAAACTTACTGGACACTTACTATGTTGTGTAAGATATGTGTGAGACATGGTAATCACAATGTAAATAACATACACAAATATTAACTAATTATTCCAGTGTAATAAATATCTAGAATCGAAGCTCCAAGTATTTTTTGTTTTCTTTTGTTTACTGCTCTATCACTAATACCTGGAATATAGTAGGAGTACAGTAAAAAGTTATATAGAAAGTGTCATGAACATAAAAACTAGTTTTAAATGTTCAGCAGTATAATTTATGTACTGTAAAGCAGTATGTGTGTAAACCATTTGATAAAAAATTAAATTTTACACATCCCAAGACACTGATATATACCTCTTACTGAAAGTGTTTGTCGCTTAGTCATTTCTGATTCTTTGAGACCCCATGGACTGTAGCCCTCCAGGCTCCACTGTCCACAGAATTCTCCAGGCAAGATTATTGGAATGGGTTGCCATTCCCTTCTCCAGGGAATCCTCCTGACACAGGGATCAAACCTGGGCCTCCTGCACAGCAGGCAGGTTATTTACCATCTGAGCCACAGGGAAGCCTATAAGGAGTAACCTTATTTGCCATTTTTTAGTAGAAATGGTGTCAAGAGGATAAATTCTGTCTTTTGTGTATTCTCACCAGAATATTCTTTTTTGTATTTATTTATTTACCCATGGACTGCAGCACGCCAGGCTTCCCTGTCCATTACCAGCTCCTGGAGCTTGCTCAAACTCATGTCCATGGAGTCGGTGATGCCAGCCAATCATCCGTTGTCCCCTTCTCTGCCTGCCTTCAATCTTTCCCAGCATCAAGGTCTTTTCCAAAGAGTCAGTTCTTTGCATCAGGTGGCAAAAGTATTGGAGTTTCAGCTTCAGCATCAACTATACTTCAATTAAAAATGAATTAATTTGAATGGTTCTTGAAAAATAGGTAAGGATTACATGCATGAAAATAAGGATTTCCTCATTTTCCGTAAGTAAACCACATGGATCAACTGATAAGATTTCTGTGTTCTGAAGGCCAACATGCAGTTGATAATTTCAGTAGGAACCTGTGTTGTTTATTTCTATAATATGCAGTTATTCTGTTCTGCTTTGTTTTTGTCTCACAGGTGGATCGGATATTGAGTACCTAGACTTCTATAAGCCTGTCGTGTGGTTTTGGATCCTTGTAGGGCTTGCTTACTTCGCTGCTGTCCTGAGTATGATTGGAGACTGGCTCCGAGTGATATCAAAAAAGACAAAGGAAGAGGTGAGAAATAAAAATGTGTGTAAAAATATGATTTAATTAATTCAGGAAAGGTTACTTTTAATGTTTTTTAACTTTTTAGAATATTAAATATTTACTAATTCATTTAAATATTTAAAAACATTTCAACATTACTTAAAATTTTTAATGTTTATGTTTGGTGTGCATTTGCTACAGGAGGCTATCAATCATATGAGGTGCAATTAATTGACTTAACCAAAACTTCTAAATACCTCTCCATGTCAGATGGTATCTTGGTGCTGAGAGTAATTTTTAATGAAAAAAAGATGCAGTTGAAAACATTTTCTTCATTATTTCTTTTTTTTTCTTGATTTCCTCAATGACATAGAGTAAATTTTATTCCATAAAGAGACAACAGGAAATATTTGTGTCAAGATGTCAGTAGCATGAAAAAGTGAAGGTAATATATAATATTGAATTTTCATTGTATTCAATTGTTTTCTTTTCTCCTAGGTCTGTATAAGTGTGTACACATGCACATGTATACACACACATGTGCTCCCCAAAGCTGTGTGGATTAGAACCCATTACCCTGTGTACAGATTTCAGCTGTTCAAAAAGATATCCTTTTATCTTTTTGATGCAACTGTATATACAGAAATGACCATTAGAATTTTTGACTCATGAGATTTTGGAAAGTTTGAAATTTCAATCTTGACTCTGAAATTTTTTATAGTTTATAAGTTACATTTTAATTTATTTTGAAAGGTCCATAAGTACTACTAGTTTGAGTGTGACAGAGTAGTGTTTTATTATGAATTCTATATTTTTTGCTTCTGGATCTTAGCCAACTTTACTAATTTTTTTCACAGCACAACAAATTCAGAAGACTTGCAAATATAGTATCCACAGTCTTCCTTTAATTATCCCTTCATTTCATTATCTGCTGTTCATAGACCAAGAGACATCAGTGTCAAAATCTTTGATACAGCAATTGTGATTCTTTAAACATACACCCAAGAGAAATAGACTAGGATAATAAATGATAAAATTAATTTCTCTCTACAAACAAGAATTTTCTTTGAGCACATCAAGTCAGTTCAGTTCAGTCACTCAGTCGTGTCCGACTCTTTGCGACTCCATGAACTGCAGCATGCCAGGCCTCCCTGTCCATCACCAACTCCTGGAGTTNTTTAAACATACACCCAAGAGAAATAGACTAGGATAATAAATGATAAAATTAATTTCTCTCTACAAACAAGTATTTTCTTTGAGCACATCAAGTCAGTTCAGTTCAGTCACTCAGTTGTGTCCGACTCTTTGCGACTCCATGAACTGCAGCATGCCAGGCCTCCCTGTCCATCACCAACTCCTGGAGTTTACCCAAACTCATGTCCTATAATTTCTTATTAATACCCAAGGTGCCTATGGTAATTAGAAGGCTTGTAAGTTATCCAAGATTTCCCTTCTTGGATACCATATTTCTCAGTTGGTAATTCATATATTCAGTTTGTGTATATTAATCTATATCTTAGTTATACCATAAAACCAAAAACTTTCTTATAAACATATCAGCAGGACAACATGCTTGATATTCTAGTTTAATTCATGTGAAAAGTACTTTTAATAGGACCTCAACTGATTTGCCTCAGTCTTATTGTGTGTGTAGCGGGGGGGAAGAGGGGGCAGGCAGTGAGAAAGGGAGGGAGAGAATAAGGTGGATGGAGAGGGAAAGAGTTATAGTTATTTTAACTTCAGTGTACATTTAAGGATCTTGACATGCTAAGGGGGACAAAAGAAATTGTAACTAGGAAATATGCTAGATAATATAGCTAAAAAAGGAACTTTCAAACTTTTAGCATAAGCTACATTAAAATGCATTTTTAAAACACACACACAAACATTTTTTTTTCTAAATAAAATAGAGTCAAACAGAGAATATCTCTGTTAGATAGTTTAAAATGTATTGTTTTGTGGAAATATCTATTTCCACATATACATATACAATAAATGTAGTATATATTATATATATACATAATTGGGCTGCCATAACAAGAGTGACTTAAACAGTAGGAATCTGTTTCCTCACGATTCAGGATGGAAGTCTGGGATTAAGGTGCTGGTTTCTGGTGAGATGTCTCTCCTGGGCTTGCAGGTGGTGCCTTCTTGCTGTGTCTTCACAGGGCCTTGCCTCTGCACATGTGCCTGCAGAGAGAAGGTTCTATGTCGCCTTCCTCTTCTTACAGGGATGCCGGTGCTGTTGGATTAGGGCTGTACCCTTACGACCTCATTGAGCCTTGCATGCGTGTGCATGTGTGCTAAGTCGCTTCAGTCGTGTCTGACTCTTTGCGACTGCAGCCCGCCAGGCTCCTCTGTCCATGGGATTCTCCAGGCAAGAATACTGCAGTGGGTCGCCATGCCCTTCTCCAGGGGATCTTCTGACCCAGGAATGGAACCCATGTCTCCTGCGTTGGCAGGCGGGTTGTTTACCACTAGCGCCTGGAAAGCCCCACTGAATCTTAATTACCCCCTTAAAGGCTCTGTCCCAAGATACAGTGACAGTGAGGATTAGGGCTTCAACAAAGGACTTGCTGGAGGACCGGATTCAGGCTGTAACACAATTGTTTCAAAGAAATTTAAATTTCTACATTAACTGGCTTATTTAATATGAGAAACAAGTTTGTTTGCCTCCTTTTGAATGATCTTCTTGATTCTCAGCCAGAAGTGTGAGATGTATCATTGTGTGTTTCCAACACTGAAAAGTAGAAAGCTCCTTTCTTCTTTTACCATAAGTCGTTTGGCTTGTCCCTCGTCTTTGGAGTGACATATCCTTTCTGGTGACCGCATCTGGAGAAAGCTCATGTGAGGAAAGGCCATGAGCAAGTTTACGGAAACCCTCTGGAGCTGCAGCTGTTCCAGACAGTTGAGCTAGTTGCAATGGAACTGTCACTTTGAGCAGATGTGTGTTTTCTAATTTGTAATGCAGTTTAGGGAAATGACAAAAGTGGGTCACAAATTCAACAGAGAATGTAAAGAGAGGAAGGGAGAAATGATTTATAATTGTGAAAAAAGAAAGAGAAAGACAATTTATAATTGTGAATGTATAGATTGTTAGGGCCAAAATTTTTATAAAGGAAATATCACTAAACATTTCTACAGCAGTGGAAAAAGATTACTGAATAACTTTAATCTTGAAAGAACTCACTAAAGTTAAATAATTAAATAAAAACCAACTAAATACATCCTAGGCGTCATCTTTACACACACAAACCATATTGGGTGAGTGCTCACTATGTATTCATTACCTTTTGTACTTAAACCATTCCAAACGCTCCAACTTTTAAAAACTGCCTAAATGTTCAGAAGCAACAAGAATATTTCCAGTTTTCAATTCCATAAGAAAGCTAAATAATTGTTGATAACTTGGAATCCTTGCTATTAAAAATGTCATTGGTACAGAACATAAAAAATATATAAAAATAACATATATTAGCAAATTTTCAAGTGGTGATACAAAAACACAAGCTTTCCCTCCCACAAAAGATTCTGGCTAATAGTAAGTTCCAGTCTTGCATTACTTTTTCAAAAACAAATTTCATTAAATCATACCAGGTAAGTGCAAACATAGAGCTCTAATCATAGGTGACCGTATTTCTGAGCTTTTTTTTTTATCTTNGTGATCACCTGGAGGGGTGGGCTGGGGCGGGGGGAGGCTAAAGAGGCGGGGACATACGTATACATACAGCTGATTCACATTGTTGTACAGCGGGAATGGACACAACACTGCAAAACAATTATATTCCAATTAAAAATAGAGTTAGTTGGAGCAACACTGTGTAGTTTCAGAAGTGTTGCATATAATTATAGTTGATCTGCCTTCCTCAAGGAAAAGAATAATGACGTCAATAATTTTTCCATGGAGTCATATGCGTTTCTGTAAAAGGATTTATCTGTTTCATTATTTCTTAAGCTCTAATGGAGAGTAACAATATTTAATGCTGAGAACTGATACAACTAATTATCTTTTTCTGTGAAGCCATGTACCCTCTTTGGAGGAAATAATGTTTCCATTTAGAAAATAAAGATTATTTATAAAAAAAAAAGAAAGTAAAGATTATTTATATATTCTAAATAACACAATAATACTGATATCTGAGGCAGGTAAAATAAGAAATGACCACAGAATTCAAAAGGTAAATTCCTAAGCAGGCAGGGGACAGTGCCTCCGTATGTAGATGTAGTTCAGTTTGCTATTGCTGACTTTCCTTGAGTTTGAGAGACCTATAATTTCTATATTGTTCTTGTACTGCCGTACATGGACCACAGTTTGTTGGGATCAGTTCAGTTCAGTCGCTCAGTCATGTCCGACTCTTTGTGACCCCATGAATCGCAGCACGCCAGGCCTCCCTGTCCATCACTATCTCTTGGAGTTCACTCAGACTCACGTCCATTGAGTCCGTGATGCCATCCAGCCATCTCATCCTCGGTCGTCCCCTTCTCCTCCTGCCCCCAATCCCTCCCAGCATCAGAGTCTTTTCCAGTGAGTCAACTCTTCGCATGAGGTGGCCAAAGTACTGGAGTTTCAGCTTCAGCATCATTCCTTCCAAAGAACACCCAGGAATGATCTCCTTCAGAATGAACTGGTTGTATCTCCTTGCAGTCCAAGGGACTCTCAACAGTCTTCTCCAACACAACAGTTCAAAAGCATCAATTCTTCAGTGCTCAGCCTTCTTCACAGTCCAACTCTCACATCCATACATGACCACAGGAAAAACCATAGCCTTGACTAGGCGGA
>SJYX01012038.1:0-86744 GCA_006410675.1 Oreotragus oreotragus | reverse complement strand
TCTCACATTCATACATGACCACAGGAAAAACCATAGCCTTGACTAGACGGACCTTAGTCGGCAAAGTAATGTCTCTGCTTTTGAATATACTATCTAGGTTGGTCATAACTTTTCTTCCAAGGAGTAAGCGTCTTCTAATTTCATGGCTGCAGGGACCATCTGCAGTGATTTTTGAGCCTCCAAAATAAAGTCTGACACTGTTTCCACTGTTTCCCCATCTATTTCCCATGAAGTGATGGGGCCAGATGCCATGATCTTCGTTTTCTGAATGTTGAGCTTTAAGCCAACTTTTTCACTCTCCTCTTTCGCTTTCATCAAGAGGCTTTTTAGTTCCTCTTCACTTTCTGCCATAAGGGTGGTGTCATCTGCATATCTGAGGTTATTGATATTTCTCCCGGCAATCTTGATTCCAGCTTGTGTTTCTTCCAGTCCAGCGTTTCTCATGATGTGTTCTGCATATAAGTTAAATAAGCAGGGTGACACTATACAGCCTTGACCTACTCCTTTTCCTCTTTGGAACCAGTCTGTTGGTCCATGTCCAGTTCTAACTGTTGCTTCCTGACCTGCATACATGTCTTGTCCAAATGTGTGACAAACACCGCTTCAGCCCCTCTCTCAGCTGCCACTGTTGTCTGTAGTGCCAGTGGCACTCTGCCGTTGCTGGTTAATGGCTGAGTTGTGTCTGACTCTTTGCGACCCCATGGACTGCAGCATACCAGGCTTCCCTGTCCTTCACTATCTCCTGGAATTTGCTCAAACTCATGTCCATTGAGTTGGTGATGCCATCCAAGTATCTCATCTTCTGTCATCCTCTTCTCTTCCTGCCCTCAGTCTTTCCCAGCATCAGGACTATAAGTTGGCTTTTTGCATCAGGTGGCCAAAGTACTGGAACTTCAACTTCATCAAAAGTCCTTCCAATAAATATTTAAGGTTGATTTCCTTTAAAATCTATTACTTTGATCTCCTTGCAGTCTAAGTAAGGGTCTCTCAAGTGGCACTGCAGCTAGCCATACTGAATAAATACTCAAGAGTTGCTTTTTTTTTTTTTTAACCAGTGAACTGTGATGTGCTTAGTTGCTCAGTCACATCTGACTCTTTGCGACCCCATGGACTGCAGCCTGCTCCTCTGTCCATGGGGATTTTCTAGGCAAGAACACTGGAGTGGGTTGCCATGCCCTCCTCCAGAGGATCTTCCCAACTCAGGGATGGAACCCAGGTCTTCCACATTGCAGGCAGTTTCTTTACTGTCTGAGCCACCAGGGAAGCCCTTTTTAACCAATATCATTTCTTTAACCTCTGAAGGTGTTTGTGCAAGTAACATTCACTTGAGTAAGTTGACCTTATATCATATTACAAAAACTCCTTTTGATTAGGAAGCCCTAGTGCTAAGCAGCCTTGAAAAACTGTTCCTGGAACTTGTATTTGGCCCCAGCATTGTGCAGGGACCTGAGAATATGAAGGGACATAGTTTTCTTCTGCTAATGACCTGACCAACAGTATTTGGTCTTCCCTGGTCTTCACTCAAGGTGGTAATGCCTCCTGATAGTGAAAGAGCTGGGATTTAACAGTTCTTTATCTTGTCTAGAGATAGAGAGCTAAAGAATAGTTGCAGCCTGAGCCTTGGAAAACTTATAGTAATGAGTACTTTATCATTAGGTCTTATGGGAGAAGTGCTTTTAATATGAAAGATTTCATAGGGCTTTTGAAATGTTAGACTTTATTCTGAAAACCTTAGGGAGCCATTGAAGAATTTTAAATAAGTGGAATGAAATATCTTGTCAACAGGAAGGCAGATGGATTAGAAACAAAGCCTGATGTTGATAAATCAGTTGCGAGATTATTGAGAATATCGAAGGAATCCTGGTAGTGCAGAATGAAGAGTTCCTGGTGGCAGCAGAATAGAGATGAAAGTAAGAATTTCAGAATTATCCGGGGGATAGAAGAGATAGGTTACCCTTTAGCCGTGGACAATAAAGAGAAAGGGGGGGATGACATTCATGATTCGAGTTTTTTAACCAATATCATTTCTTTAACCTCTGAAGGTGTTTGTGCAAGTAACATTCACTTGAGTAAGTTGACCTTATATCATATTACAAAAGCTTTGGATGGAATTACAAAACACAGGAGAGTGAGATATTCTCAGTAGACGAGAGGAATGAGAATGTCATTTTGGACATATTGTGATTGAGGGTTGTGTTGGACATCCAAGTAGCTCATCAAGTGTAGAGAATTGGATATGCAAGCCTGGAAAGTAGGAAGGATGGGAGTTGCAGAGAGTTGGCTGAATTGGGGCTGGGGAGAGGGCATTCATCACAACATACATGACAATGGAAGTTCTGATTATAGATGAATTCACCTAATGAAGACTTGGAAAGTAGCCAACCATAGAGCTAATAATGGAACTTGGAATAAAATAGTTAAGAGGGTGGATGGAGAGACCATAAAGAATGGGGCAGCAAATAATATAGTCAAATAAATTGATTCATGGAAGGGCAAAGACATTGAGGTTTTGAAGAGAGGATGGTTCAAATGATGGATTAAGTAAAGTCACTCAGTCGTGACCGACTCTTTATGACCGCATGGACTGCAACACACCATGCTCCTCAGTCCATGGGATTCTCCAGGCAAGTGTACTGGAGTGGGTTGCCATTTCCTTCTCCAAGAGGATCTTCCCGACCGAGGGGTCGAACCCAGGTCTCCCACATTGGAGGCAGACGCTTTAACCTCCGAGCCACCAGGGAAGCCCATGCCCAAATGATGGATTAGACTGGCTAAAGACAATGGCTAAAGAAAGGAACCCAAGGGAAGATTGACACAGTCACCTAAAAAATAGTGAGAATTCTCTGTGAGGTTGTGCTCGAAGATTGCCACTCCTGTAGCAGAAAATTTAAATATTTACCCCTGGATTCTTGGAGGAGGAAATGGCAACTCACTCTAGTATTCTTGCTGGGATAATCCCATGTACAGAGGAGCCTAGTAGGCTACAGTTCATGAGGTTGCTAAGAATAGGACATGACTTAGAGACTGAAAAACAGAAATAAGCGACTAAGCAACAACAACATCTCTGGATTGTACAACGCATTGGATATATCCTATGAACGTTCTTTAGGCACATCAAGAACAATTCCAAAGGGTAATAGTCACAAAATATTTTATGGAAATGGGAGCATTGGAGCACAAGTAATAAAAAACTGTTGATTGAGCAGTCTAACAGCATTGACACCGGGTACTGCCGAGCATGCATCCATGGTATATACGGACAGTGCGGTGGGGTGGGTGGGACTGTGGAGAGACAGTGTCAAAGAGGCAGGAAAAGGAAACTAGTCTCGTGAGACCAGTTAGGGAGTTTAGTTAATGTCTAAGTAAGTGTTAGTCGCTTGGTCGTGCCTGAGTCTTTGCGACCCCATGGACTGCAGCCCACCAGGCTCCTCTGTCCATGAGATTTTCCAGGCAAGGATGCTGGAGCGGGTTGCCATTTCCTTCTCCAGGGGATCTTCCCAACCCAGGGATCGAACCCAGGCAGATTCTTTACTGACTGAGCTACAAGGGAAGCATTTAATGTCTGATTTACTGCTAAATCACTCATTTATTCATTCATGTAAGAAAAGATTGACTAAGTACAATATGATGTACAGTATATTAGGTTCTGGGAGTAATTTTCCATCTGTGGAAGTTTGGGCCTTATCTCTTTATTGGAAAGGTTCCATAGGTGGTGCAATTCCTTATTTATAATGATAAATTAGCTTATCTTTATAATGATAAATTAGCTCCCCTGGTAAGTTAGCTGGTAAAGAGTCCACCTGCAATGCAGGAGACCCTGGTTCGATTCCTGAGTTGGGAAGATTCCCTGGAGAAGGGAAAGGCTACCCGCTCCAATATTCTTGGGCTTCCTTGGTGGCTCAGATAGTAAAGAATCCACCTGCAATGTGGGAGACCTGGGTTCAGTCCATGGGTTGGGAAGATCCCCTGGAAGAAGGCATGGCAACCCACTCCAGTATTCTTTTCTGAAGAATCCCCGTGGACAGAGGAGCCTGGTGGGCAGCAGTCCATAGGGCCCCAAAGAGTCAGATACTACTGAGTGATTAAGCACACAATGATAAATTTACCTTTACTTTTCTTCTCCTAGAGGTGGAACAGGGAATTTTGAAAATGAAGGCCCTTAGTCTTTGATTAATTTTCAAAATAGCCAATTTTTACTTTTTTCTTCACTCTTCCTCCTTCCCTCCTTTCCTTCCTTCCTTTAATCCTCAAACAACACATCAGACTTTATAGTTGTTGCTTTGACTTCTAATATATTTGGAGGAGGGGTGGTATATTTTTGTTTTTTTCTGTTGAGACACTAAAGTCATTATGAGTGACTTGAGTTGGACTGTGGGCACAATATACGCTGATCATAAGACATCTCTAGTTTATATTTTAATGCAGATAACTCTTCTTCATCTAAAGGGTAAGACTAGAATAAAATAGAGATGGTATCATGATTATTAAAATGAGGCATATCTAAAAGGCCCTCATCTTCTGCCCCATGGGGAGGGAGATGTCCCTTACTATGCTTTGGGGAAGGGCTTCCCTGGTGGCTCAGATGATAAAGAACCAGCCTGCAAAGCGGGAGACCTGGGTTTGATCCCTGGGTTAGAAAGATCCCCTAGAGGACGGCATGGCAACCCACTCCAGTATTCTTGCCTGGAGAATCCCGTGGACAGAGGAACCTGGCGGGCTACAGTCCATGGGGTCACAAAGAGTCAGACACAACTGAGCACAGCCCAGCACGTGCTCTGGGGAAAAGATCAAAGCAGACTCTGAGCTTCATCTGCTGGTTCATGTTTCACTGTACCTCGCTGCGCCATGGAGAAAGTTCCTTCTCTTTTTCAGTCCTACCCTCAGCTCAGCAAATCATCATCTATGTAGTAAATAGGCAATTGGAAAGGGCAATAAAAGAACAAATAACATTATAAGACCTAGATTATGCTTTGAGGTCATAGTAGCTCTCAGACACCAGGGCATGTCTAATTTCTAAATGAACTTTATGGACAGTCATTTTTGGAGAACCCAGTCCCAAAGTTATATCTCACTTTCATCTCAGTTTTGTGGTGCATACTGTGAACCTTTATGAGTCTAATGTTAGGAAGGTCTTAGAAGGGAAAATATATGTTAAAAACAAAATAGGGTTTAAAGTGGTGAAAATGGAAATACTTTCCTTCTAGAATATGCTTCATTTCTTTTTTTAATCTTAAATGAGATAAAAGTGTTCAGTTTTCAAATAAGAATCACTGAAAAGGAAACTGAAGCACAGGGAGGTGAAGTGACTTACTTAAGGTTATACAGCTAGTGCGTGATAGAATCAGTAATCAACCCACATGGCTTGATTGCATGGCCCAGCCTTTTGGCTAAACTTTTTTTTTTCTATACTGCCTCCCAAGTGCTCAAAAAAGTTGGTTATACATTGTGGGTTTTTTTCTTATTATTTTACATGTAGGTAATATCGACACATCAGAAATGAATACCCAACTGTGACCTGTTTGTTACAGTGCAGCTACAGAGAAGAGCTTTGTGAATTTATTAAATCAGTTTGGTCACTGATTATGTTATGATCAGTGAAATCTAAAGCTTTGACATTCTTTTAAATGATTGGAAATGATTTGTATCCTTTCTAAAATGTGCATGGGCTTTGGAACCCTTAAAAGTGAAATTGAATTCTGTCCTAACTATTTGCTAGCTCTACAAACTTCACCAAAATATCTAATCTCTGTGTCTCCATTCTCTGAGAAAATGCCATTTAACTCCCTTTATGGGGCTGCTGTAAAGATTCAGTGGGTAGAGTGTAGGATGTGGCTAAATTCTTCCTGAATGCTTATTCTCTTCCTCATGGGTTTTCTGGAGGAATTAGTATCAAATTATTGTCCCAGATCAAATGACCTGTAACATTCTAAGAGTATCATCTATATGTCATGATGTATTGTTCTCTATAGAGTATAAAATGCTGGGAGTGCTTATATGTCTAAACATCTTATCTGGTTGAAATGATAAAAACACAAAAGAAAAGAACTGTGTGCTGTGCTAAGTCACTTCAGTCGTCTGACTCTTCACGACCCTACAGACAGTACTTCTCCAGGCTCCTCTGTTCGTGGGATTCTCCCAGCAAGAATTCTAGAAAGGGTTGCCAGGGGATCTTCCCAACCCAGGGATCCAACCAGCGCCCCTTATGTCTGCTGCGTTGGCAGATGGGTTCTTCACGACTGTGGCCACCTGGAGGCCCAAGAACAATTAAAGTTATGTATATTGCTAGAATTTGATCATTATCACAGAGCCCAAAATAGTCTAAGAAAAAGGTGAATTCAAAGATTTCAAATATGTTTAATGTTCTCTGGACTTGAAAGCTAGTTTTTGCATTAAATATTCCTTGTTTAGGTATAATCTACCTAATTACTGCTATGTTAATTCTTCCCTTGATTTAGAGCTAGAGATTTCCTGGTGTCCTGATGTGTGGACTGAGGTAGAACCCACTTATAGTTTTCCTTTTATTAAACTGAGAGTGAGTAGCTCAGTTGTTATATTAAAAAATAAAAACATGAAGGAAGATTCTTTTTTAAAAATGTTTAGATTTTAGATTGAACCCTCACTGTTTATAAATTGTAACTTCTTTTTGCTTCAGTTATTTCACAGAACATCATCTGGTAATGAAAATGCGGAGTAATTTTTTCTTTTCATTTGTACACAGTAGGAAAATAACTTAAGATAATAGTTTTTGCCTCAAAGCACTTTATAAGTAATTTCATTTTTTTTTTTAGCTAGAGTGCACATTATGGAATTTAATGCAACAAGATGTAATGTTATCTCTCTCTTTTGACTGTTTTGATAATGTCATCTGTTCTGAGATTTTGTGAGAAAAGTAACCGCCATGAACTTGGCTTTCAAAACTGTTTTTGGACGTCCTTCATCAGAGTAAAGTATTGTATTCTCCTGTACTCAGGGCTAAAATCAATCACATCTTACAAAAAAAAAAGAAAAAGAAAATCAGGCCTATGTTTGCAGAAAACACAAGCAAGTGTGTTTTCAGAGATGGAGCAACACAAATAATTCACTTTTATTTCCTTCATGGATGGCTTTCTGAAAGAATATTAGTTTGTGGTCAGTCAGAGCTGAGAGTAGGTAGAGCACTTTGAAGTTTAATCAAGGATTTTTATTCATCTTTAGCAACAAAATACGGTGATTTGTTTAGTGTTTTGTGGATAGCATCCTAATTTTAATAAGGCAGTTTCATTGTCCCTGCCTCAATCTTAATTTGAACCAAAAGAATGGCTTCTCATTAATGATACTTGTGCCTTTGCACATACACAGAAAATCTCCTGCTTTAGAACAAGGATGAACCCCTGTTCTTCCTCCAGTAAAACTGTTAGTCATCAATGTTATTCACTTATTAGACAAGTTTTATATGTTATTTATTATACAAATAATTTCATTTATCTGTCCATTCAGACATATGGTAGGATTTGCACTTTCTCTTGTGGTTGGTGAGCTATGGGAATAGTTCTGGCCACAGTTGTGGGCAGAGTGGGAAGACAATTTAATTGCACCTGTGAGTCCCTCAAGGGCTTACTTGCCTCTGGCTCAGTGACCATAAAGGTCATGGTGCTGTATCAGCCTGGGTCTCTGAGTAAGCAGAGACCTGATGCCGACATGTTTTGGGCATTCAGCTATAGTGAGGCATTAGCCTTTGTTGCCTTAAGCCACTAATGTTAAGGAGCTGTTTGTTCTATGTTATAACCTCGCCTGTCCTGACTAATCCAGTAAAACGGTAAAATACAGTTGCTCTAACAGTTAAAGTAGCAATAATAATTTAGAAGATTTAAATTTTATGAGCCATACTCATATTTGGTGAATTTTGTATTAGCTTCCAAATCGCTGATAGGATTATGTTTATTATCTGCATTTATATTATTTAAGATATATTATCTGTATTCATCTTATGTAAGATTCACTAGTGGTTTTACTAAAATGGAAGCATCAAGATAAGAGCTGAAGTAAAATAGAGCAACCTGCTTTTTAAAGAAAGTATAGGTGGGATTTAAATTGTCTAGAGACCAAATATTCCTGTTCCTATTAAAAAAAAAAAAAAAAACAGTCTCTCCCACTATTCAGGATTATGTACCCACTCAAAATTGGGTCAGTGATATTAAATCTGTTGTATATGTAAGCTCTCTGAAATAAAGAAATCTGAACTGAAATCTAAGTTTCAAAAAATCAGTACATCATATCAGAGTAATCATAGATATGAAAGACCAGGGTCTCCTTATACAATATTACTTTTTACAGTCTCTCCCACTATTCAGGATTATGTACCCACTCAAAATTGGGTCAGTGATATTAAATCTGTTGTATATGTAAGCTCTCTGAAATAAAGAAATCTGAACTGAAATCTAAGTTTCAAAAAATCAGTACATCATATCAGAGTAATCATAGATATGAAAGACCAGGGTCTCCTTATACAATATTACTTTTTAAATTTATTAGGTTGAACTGTTGACATTCAACTATTTTTGACCTTAAGAATCACAATTTCATATGATTAAACCTAATATTCTAACATTCAACTGTATTTCCAAACCAGTTTCTATAAATAATTTTCATGTTATAATTTATCATTAGATTGTGACCTATACATTATGCAAAATCACATATGGCTAGACATTTCTGGTATCCTTTCTTTATTTAGTACTTGGCTAAAACTTTGCCAAATTCTATTTTTATTATGTATAGACTGTAGGGAGAAGGCAATGGCACCCCACTCCAGTACTCTTGCCTGGAAAATCCCATGGATGGAGGAGCCTGGTAGGCTGCAGTCCATGGGGTTACCAAGAGTCGGACACGGCTGAGTGACTTCACTTTCACTTTTCACTTTCATGCATTGGAGAAGGGAATGGCAACCCACTCCAGTGTTCTTGCCTGGAGAATCCCAGGGACGGGGAAGCCTGGTAGGCTGCTGTCTATGGGGTCGCACAGAGTCAGACACGACTGAAGTGACTTAGCAGCAGCAGACTGTAGACTGATTGTCTCATCTCAACTCGAAGACAGGCTCATTTATTGTACTCTCACATTCCCAGATCCATCCCTGTCACTTGTCAATCCAAACTGCAGCTCAGAATTTCCCTCTTCTCTCTCCCAGCCACGTCATAACTGCTGAAGTTCTTTCTGGGACTACTTAACTGCATTCATGATTTTAGACTCCTTATTCTGTTTCCCAGAAAGCAGCTAGTGTGAGGCTGAAACAATTTGTGGAAGGCTTGGGGATAACTTAAGGGAATTACAGAGTAGAAAAGGGAACACTTTAAACGGGCAATTAGACAATATTGCTGCTAGAGTTCATTGGTCATCTTCGCAAAGGGTTCCCCCTTGGCATCTCACTCTTCAACCCCTGGCTCTGTAGCATATTCCTGGGGTCTGCTTATCACCCTAGATCCATTCATTCTAATTGGATATTCCTTATCCTGAGTGCAGGAATTGAACTGGGGCTTCTCAGGTGGGGCTATTGGTAAAGGATCTGCATGCAAATACAGGGGATGCAAGAGACAGGGGTTCGATCCCTGGGTCAAGTAGATCCTCTGGAGTAGGAAATGACACCTCAAACCAGTATTCTTGCCTAGAAAATTTCATGGGCAGGGGAGCCTGGCAGGCTACAGCCTGTGGGGCCACAAAGGATCAGACACGACTGAGCCGCTGAGCATGCACACACACACACACACACACACACACACACACACACACAGGGACCAAACCAGCTGCAGACAAGTTGATGCAATGAAGGGAACAGACTAACAGACTTGGGGACACAGGGTAGAAGTCAGGGTACAAAGTGAGAAAGTAGCACTGAATTGTATGCACTGCTTAATGAGACTCTGCTGTGTAGCACAGGAAATTGAGCTCGGGGCTCTGTGATGACCTGGTGGAGGGGGGAAGGGCCGGGGAGGAGGTTCCAAAGTGAAGGGATATATGCACACATATGGCTGATTCACAGTGTTGTACAGCAGAAACATTGGAAAGCAGTTATATTCCAATTGTTTTAAAGAAGCATTCTACTGAAATAGAAAAAAAAATTCAATATATACTATATACATATATATGTATAGATATATATTACATGCATACACAATATATGCATATATTCAGTTCAGTTCAGTTCATTTCAGTCGCTCAGTCGTGTCCGACTCTTTGCAACCCCATGAATCGCAGCACGCCAGGCCTCCCTGTCCATCACCATCTCCCAGAGTTCACTCAGACTCATGTCCATCGAGTCTGTGATGCCATCCAGCCATCTCATCCTCGGTCGTCCCCTTCTCCTCCTGCCCCCAATCCCTCCCAGCATCAGAGTCTTTTCCAATGCATATATACTCTCCCACAAATGGAGATGGCTGTTTAAATTCTTAAACATGATACTAGATATCTTAGTCTAAAGCAACTTCATCCTTCAGTTAAGATTGTTCTTAATAACTGTGGATCTGTATTTGACTGACATTTCTGTAGTTAAACAAAACAAACAGATGAATAGACACGCTCACCAAAATAGTCATGTTTATAGTGAAAGGATTTCCACTACAAGGATAAGCTCTAGCTCCAGAATATCAGGCTGCACATGATCCCTGAAATGTCTGTTTTTTCACCTGTAGAATTAAAACAAAAAGCTTCTTACATCTTGTAACTGTTTATCACTACTACACCTAGTTCATAAAGTCTTCATAATCTCTCCATATCAACTGCACCTAGTTATCTTTTAAGCAAAATGTTTCTGTGAAATGGTGGCTTAGATGGTAAAGTGTCTGCCTACAATATGGGAGACCCCAGTTCTATTCCTGGGTCGGGAAGATCCCTTGGAGAAGGAAATGGCAATCCACTCCAGCACTCTTGCCTGGAAAATNTTTTAAGCAAAATGTTTCTGTGAAATGGTGGCTTAGATGGTAAAGTGTCTGCCTACAATATGGGAGACCCCAGTTCTATTCCTGGGTCGGGAAGATCCCTTGGAGAAGGAAATGGCAATCCACTCCAGCACTCTTGCCTGGAAAATCCCATAGATGGAGGAGCCTGATAGGCTACCGTCCGTGGGGTCGCAAAGAGTTGGACACGACTGAGCGACTTCACTTTCACTTTCTGTGAAATATTGCCCTAAATTTAGGTAGAGAATCAGCCATATTTGGAAATCTTACTATACCAAGGAATTTATTTCCAAAATTGGAAGCTGTGTGTAAAAATATGATAATGTTTTCATGGTCTTTCTCATACTTGCTGAAATTTGGAGTGTGTCTGTGGCGCTTTCAGTGTTCCAGAGCCTATTTGTAAGAAGCTAAAACATTTCTGTTAGTGAGGGTGTTTTTATGTCATCCAGCATTTCATACATTGTTGGTGTGCTTGTGTGCTCCATCATGTCTGACTCTTTGTGACCCCAAGGACTGAAGCCCTCCAGGCTCCTCTGTCCATGGGATTTTCAGGCTTGAATGCTGAAGTGGATTTCCATTTCCTACTCCAGGGGATCTTTCTGGCCCAGGGATCGAACGCTCGTCTCTTGTGTCTCTTGCCTTGACAGGTGGATACTTTACCACTGTGCCAGCTGGGAAAATATCACACATACTCATCTTTGTACATAAATACGGGGCTTCCCTGGTGGCTCAGATGGTAAAGAATCCGCCTGCAGTGCAGAAGACCTGGGTTCAGTCCCTGGTTTGGGAAGATGCCCTGGAGGAGGGCATGGGAACCCACTCCAGTATTCTTGCCTGGAGAATCCCCATGGTCAGAGGAGCCTGGCGAGCTGCAGTCCATGGGGCTGCAAAGAGTTGGGCACGACTGAGCGATGAAGTACAGCACAGCACATAAATATATGGATATTATATATTCATCTTTATTCCAAATTGTGCCATTTCTACCATGTTTTGTGTTCAATATACATTTCCAAATGAGCTAGAAAGTCTGCAAGGACATACATAATCAGGGCAGGATGAAAACTGCTTTCCTATTTTGAAGCCACATGGAAGCAACATGCAAACTTTACCATAAATGTGGATTGGCCCAGAGGCACGATAGTCTAAGTCTGCGTATAGGACAAATAAGGATTTCACTGAACTGTGCTTCTGCTATGCTAGTTGTAGACTGCTATACCACCCCGCGAAAATATGCACAAGGGGCTGCATTCCGTAAGAACTGACTGACTGGTCTGTTCATCAAACATGAAAAAGTGAAAGCATTTGCCCCTAGTGAGAAATTTACAGTAAGATGATGCTGTTAAAGTGCTGTACTCACTATGTCAGCATATTTGGAAATTTTTCGGCAGTGCCCACAGGACTAGAAAAGGTCAGTTTCTTTATTTCAATCCCAAAGAAAGGGCAGTGCCAAAGAATGTCCAGACTGCCATACAGTTGGGGTTGTTTCACATGCTAGCAAGGTTATGCTCAAAATCTTTCAAGCTAGGCTTCACCAATATGTGAACCAAGAACTTCCAGAAATAAAAGCTGGGTTTCAAAGAGGCAAAGGAACCAGGGATCAAATTGCCAACATTTGTTGGATCATGGAGAAAACAAGGGAATTCCAAAAAAATTAAAAAAAAAAATGCTTCATTGACTACACTAAAGCCTTTAGCTGTGTAGATCACAACAAACTGTAGAAAATTCTTAAAGAGATGAGAATACCAGACCACCTGACCATGAGAAACCTGTATGCATGTCAAGAAGCAACAGTTAGACCGGACATGGGACAATAGACTGTCTCTAAATTGGGAAAGGAGTATAATAAGGCTGTATGTTGTCACCCTGCTTACTTAACTTATATGCAGAGTACATCATGTGAAATACCAGGCTGGATGTATCAGAAGCTAGAATATAGATTACTGGGAAAAATTACAACAACCTTAGATATGCAGATGATACCACTCAAATGGCAAAATGTGAAGAGGAACTAAAGAACCTCTTGATAAGAGTGAAAGAGGAGACTAAAAAAGCTAGTTTGAAGCTCAGCATTCAAAAAACTAAGATCATGGCATCTGGTCCCATTACTTCATGGCAAATAGATGGGGAAACAATGGAAACAGTGACAGATTTTATTTTCTTGGGCTCCAAAACCACTATAGAGTGTGACTGCAGCCATGAAATTAAAAGATGCTTAGTCCTTGGAAGGAAAGCTATGACAAACCTAAACAGTGTATTAAAAAGCAGAGACATCACTTTGCCAACAAAGGTCCATCTAGTCAAAGCTATGGTTTTTCCAGTAGTCGTGTATGGGTGTGAGAGTTGGCCCATAAAGGAGGCTTAGCACCAAAGAATTGATGCTTTTGAACTGTGTTGAAGATTCTTGAGAGTCCCTTGGACTGCAAGGAGTTCAAACCAGTCAGTCCTAAAGGAAATCAGTCCTGAATATTCATTGGAAGGACTGATGCTGAAACTGAAGCTCCAGTACTTTGGCCACCTAATGTGAAGAGCTGACTCATTGGAAAAGACCCTGATGCTGGGAAAGACTGAAGGAAGGAGAAGAGGGCAGCAGAGGATGGGGGTTAGATAGCATTGCTAACTCGGTGCACATTAATTTGAGCAAACTCTGAGAGCTAGGGGAGGACGAAGGAACCTGGTGTGCAGCAGTCCATGGAGTCACAAATGAATCAGACACGACTTAGCGACTAAACGGTAACAAAAAAAGATGGGTTACAGGGTAGGAACTCTGACAGAAACATAAAGAAGAAGCTTTGTGTTCAATGGTGTACAGAAGTGGAATTACTAAATCTAGTTGAGTGAACTGGGGAAAATTACATAAGCAAGATGATATTCCTGACTCTCTCTTTCCAGGTTTACTTTCAGTCCTGCAGGATTGATTGGAAAACACATTCCAACTCAAACCACTTCTCACTTTGTCGTGATCGTTTTCCATGTCATCACTAACTCACACCTGGGTTATTCCCAAAGCATCCTAAGCAGTCTTCCTGCTTCTACTTTTGTTTTCTCTGAAGTTTATACTCAACCAAGATGCTAGAGTAGTCCTTTGAAACAAGTTGTAACATCTCATCTCTCTGCTTATGTTTCCCAATGTCTCCCTATTGATCTCAGAGTGAGAGTTGGTCTGTAAAATGATATAAAAGGTTCTGTATAATCTAGTCCCCTTTACCCTGACTTTCTATTCCTCCCATCATGAGAGACACACCCTCTCTCATTGCTTTTGTGCTGTTTCCTGGATTAGAAATACTCTTTTCCAGGATATCTATTTGCTTGCCTCGCTTCCTAATATCTTCTAGTCTTTAAAAAATAATAATAAATTTTTAATAATGAAAACAATTCACCATTTCAGAAGCAATTTTAGGGGAGAAAACTCTTTTGTCTGAAAACTCATCAAAATTATAAATAGTATGACTTTTTACTTCTCAGTTTAAAATCCTCCCCTGCTGTTCTACCCCTCCATCCAATATCTTTCCTCTGCCATCACATATTGAAGATAAACAGTATTATAGTAGACCTTGATAGTTTAACATAAGAATTTGTGCAATGAGGTTTTTAAAAAAGATCGTTGGCCTTAATGGCTTTCCTTCTATGTTGGAAGTAGAGCTGCAGTAACCATTGTGGAAGATATCTGCTTAAAAAATACACAACATGAGAGTTGAGAGTCAAGTTTCATTTGGGGCAAAATAAGGACGATAGCCAGGGAGAAGACACATCAGACAGCTCTGAGAAACTGCTTCAAAGAGCTAGAGGAGGTCAGTAGGTATGTGATTTTGAAGGGGGAGTTCATGCAATCAAGGCTATATTTTTTGCAGAAGGTTTCTGCTAGTCATGGGGAGCAGATGTCACCATAAAGAATTCTAGGGCCTTTCTAGTCCTCAGGAAATATGAGAATTGGGCTCATAAAATTGGCTCCTGCAAATATCTAACTACCTGAAGACCTGTTCTGTCAGCTTTTCCGGAGCATGAGTGAGCACCTCCTCTGTGCTCTCTGCTCTGAGCTCCTGTCAGGGGCTGCGGTGGCACATGATTAAATTCTTGTAGAGGTAGATGGCAGGTGCCAGTGGCAAGTGCCAATTATAGTTGACAAAGAACATTCTCATTACCTACTATTTTGTCAACGAGGCCACATCGACCACCCTATTTGAAGCTGAAACCCCTTTTCCCCCAGCTCTCTTGACTCATCTTGCCCTGTTCTAGTTTTTCATTATATTTACCAAATTCTAACATTCTAAGTGATTTATTCATTGATCATTTCATTGTTTATTGCCTGTTTCTCATTTCAGAAGGTATTGTTCATCGGGAATGAATTTTTGCTATCTAACTCCATTGAAATGAAGTAAAACATGGCTTGGCATGTAATAGACAGTCAGTAAATGCTTGTTGAGCTGAGTGAATGCAAAAATGTAGAGATAAAATGATTCAGAATTCAAAGAGTGTACTTTGGAATTTGGAAAAAATTGGAGATATCTAAAATAACATATGGAGTTAGTTTTTCATGCTTATTTTCAATTTTAGCCTATTTTGTACTTCAGTGCTAAAAGAGGAAAGGGCTAATTTTCCTCTCTGTTGAATCAGATGATTTTAATTTTATTCATTTTTTAATGTTTTCAGTAGAACCCAAGTATACTTATTTTAGTGGTTTTTATTCAACTCTGTTATTGTTTACAGGAACAAAATACATTATAATTAATATTTAAGAGATTAACTTAATAGCTTGACATATACACTGGTTATAATTTCCCATACCCTAAAACAATTCATGTTTAAATTTTTAAAACTTGAATCATTACTGTAAGATGTAGTACAAAATTTGATACCATTAAGCTAGAAGCTAGTTCAAATAGTTAAGGCTTTAAGAACTTTTGTCATGAGCCTTTAACATGTTAAATAAAATGGTGTGCATGCTCAATCACGTCCAACTCCTCAACCCCATGGACTGTAGTCTGCTAGGCTCCTCTGTCCATGAGGTTTTCCAGTCAAGAATACTGGAGTGGGCTACTCCAGTATTCCCTATTCCAGGGGATCTTCCTAACCAGGGGATCGAACTTACATCTCCTGAGTCTCCTGCATGGCAGACAGTTTCTTCACTAGTGCCACCTGGGAAGCCCTGAATAAAATTAGACTTAGGCAAAAATTCTGTCTCATTCCACCTTCTGTGGTTGTTGGTTTAACGTGAAAGATAGTGAATCCGGATGTACTTAGTATCAAATCGAAAAACAACAGGTAACTCTGGCATTTGAATTTGTCATTGCTTCTCCCGGCCTCTTCTCACATTCCTGTATATTCCTTCCCCTTTAGGACTTGATGAAAGGCAAGCTTTCTAAAATAACCAGACCCAAGTAGAACAGAGATCCACTATAACACAGCTCTCTGTTAAATGGATACAAACAAAAATAGGTCAAATCGTGTTCTCTAAAGCATGAAGTGGTATCATAAGTGCTATATGGGAGAGTTAGCCTGGAGGAGATTCGCGGAGGTGGAGAGGTTCCATTTCATTCCCTTTTTCAGTAGATTTCCCTACTGTTTGTATGATGGGAATAGATGCTTTGGAGGCTCCGGCTGCCATAGTCACGGGGCATGTGTGTCCATTACGCTGCCTTTCAGGATATTATTTAGAAGCATCTATTGAGGGAGATCAATGTATGGTTCTTTAGCTTTTTTTCCACAGTGGTTGCTTCCTATGTTTTATCCTTACATTCCGTGACATTGTTTTCTCCTAAATTCTAAATCCACTGTCAGTAGACACAGCTGGGGACAGAGGTTTTTGGCCTTCCTGATGCGTGTACATCACTCAGGGAAAGCGCCTGCACTCTGGGGTGAGAGACCTGCTGTGCCTTGCTGTCACATCCTCAGTATTTCCATTGCCCCTTCCTTAAATTTCTATCTTTCCCTCCTGTTTCTTAGGTAGCCTTATCATAGTTTGGCCAAGTTAATTGGAATATGGCAATATGCTTATAAGACAGAGCCTCTCCGGCACAGTGAACAGCCTTTCCGTGGGATTCTCTTGCCATGGCCATTGTGATCGCTGCCATCTTGCCATTGTGAACACTGGTTCCATATGCAGTGAGCACTGCATTATTCGATCTTTTCTGCCAATTCTTTTTCTTTTGGCCATGTGGCCTGTAGGAGCTTGGTTTCTCGACCAGGGATTGAACCCATGACCCCTTGCAGTGGAAGCATGGGGTCTTAACCACTGGACCATGAGAGAAGTTTTATTTATTTATCCATCTGGCAGATTTATCCCTCTGCCAGTTTTATTTGTTGAAATAGAGTGGGGGGGTGGGAATTGCTTATTTTGTATTATTTTCCAAAATTACATGACCACTTTTACTTGTTTCCTGAAAATTTTTGTGCACATTCATAAAAGCATAAAAGCATGATACTTTGAGTTCAATTTAAAGGTGGCATTGGAAGGGCATTCTATGGACCACTGCTGCCCAGTAGAAATAGAATGCAGACACAAATGCAGGTCACAGGTGTAACTTTAAATTTTCTAATAGCCTAATTAAAAAAGTAAAAAGAAACATGAAATTAATTTTAATAATCTATTTTATTTAACTTAATATATTCAACTACTATCATTGTGATATGTAAATGTTGAAAATAGAAAACATAAATGAGATGCTTTATACTTTTTATAATAAAGTTTTATTATCTGATATGTATTATACATTTCCAGTGCACCTCAGATCAGACTGGCCATCTTTAAAGTATTCAATAGCCAAAATGATAGTATTCACTGAAGTGAACAGCCCAGCTGTAGACTAAGAAAATATAGACTGTAGACTATAGTATAGAATAGAGACTAAGAAACTCTATTTGTTTTAAGACAGCTGCTTAAAACAAATAATTTGTTTTAAGACAACTGCTTCTTCCGTCATAATGATATAGGTTGTGTTTTTTCCTTTTAGAAATTTTATTGTCTTAATTGATATCATTTTAAGTAGTTAGAAAGGATAAGAGTAAAAGGCAAGTTGCAAAGGCAGTGACATACACGTGTCAGTTCACCTTCCTTGCTCTTTTCCCTGTTTGAAGCAATTCTTGGAGGACACCTTTGGGCTTAATATTAGGGTTACTATTGCTGCCTCTGCATTTCATCTAATGTGTCAAGGTGAATAGCTATGTGTGGATCATCGGATACTTCAGAGGGTTTCTGTAAAGGCTGACCACCCACACCCATGCAGTTGTACAGGGGAGAGTTTACTCTGTAAGAGCAATTTTCTGGAATCAGATTCCCCTTTGAAAAAGAAGTTGGAAATATGATTTTTCCTGGATCTATTTGCTTAGACTATGTTGAATATTGTCTTCACATTCCTTTATGTAAATTTTAAATATGAGAAAACGATTCTTAAACTAATAGAGCATGTCTTTAAATACAAATGCATTAACTTCTGAAAATAAGAACAGACAACAACAAAATGAAGACATTCTTCTCTCATTTCTTTATTACTCATTTCCCTTCTTTTTCACAGCCTGAAATCCTCCAGCTCCTCATCTAGAACTTGCACTGACACTGATTCTAGAAATGCGCCTGATCAGACACTGGTTTATCCCTGGAAGCCTAAGTAACTTCTTTTTGAACTTTCATAGGGAAAAAAAAAAAAAAGAATGCATAGCTGGCGTTGCTTGGAATTAGATTTCCAGTGTGCTTAAATTTCATGAATACAGACTGGATTTAATGCTTTAAATGTTTTGGGTGTTTTTTTTTAGCTTTTTATTTTATATTGGAGTATAGCCGATTCACAATGCTGTGATAGTTTCAGGTGGACAGTGAAGGGACTCAGCTATACATATACAAGTATCCTTTCTCCCCCAAACTCCCCTCCCATGCAGCCTGGCACATGACATTGAGCAGAGTTCCCTGTGCCATACAATAGGGCCTTGCTGGTTATCCACTTAAAATATAATAGGGTGTACATGTCAATCCCAAACTGCCTAACTATCTCTTCCCCCTTGGCAACCATAAGTCTGTTCTCTAAATCTGAGTCTGTTTCTGTTTTGTAATTAAGTTCACTTGTATTATTTCTTTTTATATTCTGCATAGAAAGGATGTCATATGATATTCTGCTTCTCTTACTGACTTCACGCAGCTTGACAATTTCTAGGTCCATCCCTGTTGCTACAAATATCATTATTTCATCCTTTTTAGTGGCTGAGTAATATTCCATTGCATGTATGTACCACATCTTTATTCATCCATCTGTCAATGGACATTTAGGTTGCTTCCATGTCTTGGCTATTATAAACAGTGCTGCATGAACACTGGGGTGCATGTACCCTTTTAGAGCATGTTTTTCCAAGGAACAGGATTGCTGGATCGTATGCTATTTTATTTTTAGTTATTTAAGGAGCTTTTATACTGTTCTCCATAGTGGTTGTACTACTTCACATTCTCACCAGCACTATAGGAGGGTACCTTTCTCTCCACACCCTCTCAAGCATTCATCGTGGATTTTTTTTTTTTGACGATAGCCTTAATGGCTTTAAAATTTAAAACAATTACCTTTAGTTTACTGACTGAACTGGATTCTTGGGCATTGATTTGTATCATTTACCTATTTCAATAGATTTAAGGTAAATAATTAAAAGAAAAAACAGTTGTTTTTGTCTGCACAGTTCAGTTTTTTTAAAGTTCTATGGGACAGCCACTGTGTCCAGGCAATGAGACTGATGTTGGAGATAAAAAAAAATGACCCAGTTAGACACAGTCTCAGGCTTCAATGACGAGGGTCCAGTAAAAAATGTAGTAGATGTAAGCCAGTAGCCATGGTACGATTGGTGACTATCAAAGTAGGTGTACAGATAGTGTTTGAAGGAATTTATGGGGTCCTGGGAGGGTATAGAGGTGATGCTTTGTGGGGAGTAGCTAGAATAGCAAAGGAAAGAGTCAAGAGAGACCAATGGACTAAGACGCTAATGAACCGAGTGCCCGCGAGGCTCAGTGCAGTCACCGTATGGGATATTGGTGGTAAGAGAGTAAAAGAGCTAGAGAGGCTGGACTTATGGTCAGAGACTAGGTCCAGGATAAGGCCATGCCAGTGGTTGCTAACCTAAAGCTAAGGTTATGGTGCCAGGGATGCTGGAGGGGGAGATTGGTGGGGTTCCTGTACTCACTGGAGATGGAAATTCTGCTGAGAAGTTGGCAGGAGCTGCTGTGCAAGAGATACTTTATAATAAACCACAACTTTATCATCTCCAACTTATGATCTCGTCTCAGGTTCCAGCCCTTAGTAAATGATCACTTAACGTGTATTCATTTGTTCATGCCAAAGTCTTTGCAGTCATTCTTTTTTTTTTTTTTTTGATGTGGACCATTTTTAAAGTCTTTATTCAAGTTGTTACAATATTGTTTCTGTTTTGTGTTTGGTTTTTTGGCCATGAGGCATGTGGGATCTTAGCTTCCCAACCAGGGATTGAACCCACATCCCCTGTATTGGAAGGGGAAGTCTGAACCACGGGGCCACCGTGTGGTCATTCTTCATACTTTGCTTTCCTCACCTCTGTGGTTTGTACATCACAAGTTCTAATGATAATGTCACCAAAGCACATTTAAATGCTTTCCTGTACATTCTGTATGTCCATACTCCTCTTTTAGTGTGCCTGATCCATCACAGTTAGCATCCTAACTAGATGTCTTCCTTCCTTCCTCACCTTTCCGTTTCCTCTCTTCAGTGGTTTCCAGAAGTTTTACTGTGAATTGTTATTAGTAAAAATGTTTTGAGCATGTACCTCTACAGTATGCATATGTATTTATAAACTACATACCTGCACTACTGTATTCCTGTACCTATATTTAGCTATATGTTTACAACATATGTAAAGGGAGAAATTTTAAAAGATGAAAATTAAGTAGTTTAAAATGTATTAATTGTGCTTACTGGTAATTCAAATTTTTTGCTCTCACAAAAAATTATTAATAATGAGAATAGTATGATTTAAATGTCCTATTACTTTGTCAGATTTGGATTTAGCACTCCACATTATAGTAATCCCCAATTCTAGTCCATAGTGTAGTTTATTTTGATTCTTGATTTGATGGCACGTCAGAGAAAGGTAACTCATAGTGCAAATGAAAGAAGTACATTTAAAATTCTGCTTTTAAACACTGAACTCATTTTTAAATATTATTCACTAGTTGTGAAAATTACTTTAAGTTAGGAAATATCCATCTTCTCTGATGCCAAACCATTGTTTTTAAGGTTAGCCCATTTTCAATATCCATGGAAACCCTTTGTTTGAGAGTCTTTCCTACAGGTGGTAAAATCCTTCTTCCAAGTTTGCGAAGTATTAAGATATGTGATTTGATAAGTAACACCCCATTTGAGGGGACAAATATAACAATGACCATATGTGCGAACACTCATTAAGATTTTTTTTCTTCCATCATCGTACACACAACATTTTTTTTTTTTTGAATAGCAGTTACCATCTTATATATCTTATATCCTTTGAAGGAGCAGGCTAAATAGTTTATTTGTTTCAAAATATCTGCCAAGTAGCATCCTGTGGAACATCTTTCTCATCACAAATTAGGTCATCAGGTTTTAAGAAAGAAAAATGCATAGATTATACCATGTGGCATGTGCCACCAGTATGTTGGTGACAAAGATTTTCATGGCCACACCCCATCTTATTACTTACTTTTACAAGAACTCTATGATTTAAGAATTTTGGTTTTATCAAAATAATCATATTGCTGATATCCAATAGTCCATAAATTCAAATGCACTAGAATATGCTAACAGCAAGGAAACGACCGAGCCCCTGTTCCCTAGCCCATCAGGGAGATCAGGTTCTTCCCCTGGCATTCCTCCATGGAACAGGGACCAAGTGAAGGCCCTAGGGTCATCCCATACAGAAAATGTTAGTAGCAGTTTAATAAAAATAAATGAAACTAGAATTGTGTTTCTTTTTTCTGCATTCCCAAGAATTTTTTGTCCACATGTGGTACATGCACAGCAATTAAAACCCAAATCTGACAATGTTATTCTCTGTTGCATATCGTTGAGTTGCCTCAAGTTCGAAATCTTTTGATTACCATGGTTTTTGCATTCATGTGACTTGGGCCCTACCTCCCTTTCAAATCTCATCTTGTAGATTCACTACAATCATGCCACACAGGTCTTCTTTCAGTACTTCTCTGATTGCACCAAACTCTTTTTTTACACATGTCCCTTCCCTTCCTCCATATTGTACCCTGGCCTTGAATGTTCTCCACACGTTATCACCTTGCTGACTACAGACCTGCTTCAGATCTCAGATCAAATGTCACATCTCTGCAGACATCCCATCTGACCTCTTTAATATGAATTATTGCTCCTCTTTGTATGCACTCTTCATTTCTTCTCTTGGCTTAACTGCACTTAATCATGATTTGTGATTAGGTATCAGTATTTATTCATGAGGTTATCTATCTCACCCAAGAAGTACCATGAAGTCAGTAGCTTTTCTTCCGACCCCTTTCCAGTGGGTCTTTGTGCCATGGCACACTTCATTTGAAATGTATAGCATTCTCCATAATCCTGTCTACCATCCCCTCCTCTGTTATCTACCCACCTCCTTATGACATCTAAAATTCATTTGGCTTCTGGGACATTTATTCAGCAAAAATTTATAAGTGTTTGCAATGTGCCTGTACTGTGTTAGGCAGTTGAGATAAAATAGTACATACCGTGAAACTTAGAAACATACTGCTTTGAATGGTCTTCCACTTTTAGTAAGGAAGATCCTACTTATAAACATCAGTGTTGAATTTACTTAATAGAGCAGGAGTTTATGACCTTTTTAGTGGGTCACATCCTCTTTGAGTTTGTTAAGAGCTCTGATCCCCTTTCACAGTGAAAAATGCACAAATCCTAAGTGCATATACAGTTTTAAGAGGTTCGACTAATTCCTAAAGCTCATGGTTGGGTGACATTTCCTGAATCAATCATGTTCTTGGAATGTAAAAAATATTTACATTCTCTTCCTAAACTATGGGATAGAGAAGGACAAAGAGGTGAAAAGGAGGATAAAGAAGTGAATCACAACTTCTGTCTCTGGAGGAGGGGAAGGGAATGGATGGTAGGAGAAAACCTTTTCTCATTGCTGCCTGATACCGTAGTTATGAAATACTGGTCCACAACAACAGTCTGTGTGAATTCCCTGAAAGTATTTTGAGAAGTGGGGTCTGCCCACACATATTTTTAAGTTAAAACCTAAAATATTTCATTTTAGGTTAAATAATTTTCATTGTAGGTTAATTTCAAGGGATTTAATTATCAGTGAACTTAAGCACTGACAGTTAACTATGACTATTACGTGGGGGTTTCCCAATGGCTCAGTGGGTAAAGAATCCACCTGCCATGCGGGAGACACAAGAGACCAATATGTCAGTTATGTTTGTTGCTATTTCGTTGCTAAATCATGCCCGACTCTTCTGTGACCCCAAGGACTGTAGCCCACCAGCCACTAGGCTCCCCGGTCCACGGATTCTCCAGACAAGAATACTGGGAGTGGGTTGCCATTTCCTTCTCCAGGGGATCGTCCCAACCCAGGGATCGAACCTGCCTCTCATGTGTTGTAGTCTCCTGCATTGCCAGTGGATTCTTTACTGACTGAGCCACCAGGGAAGCCTTATATATTTCTATAATAATTACAGAGAAAATCATGAATTCAGACTGATATTCCCAATTCCAATCTAACACAAGAGTTCCTTCTAATCTGCTTTTTTTGTATTTGTAATTGCTTCCTCTTATAGCAAAATACCTAATCCTTGTTATTCCCAATATTTTTTTTCTTCCTATATATAGCCAGGCTCGAATTGCCTCTGCTGTGCCCACTCCCAGCCCTCCAGGGACGCCCTCTCCCTCCTGCTTGGTCTCCAGCTGTATACCCTGGACTTGCTTGTGGGTTGTCCTCCTCACCCCGCTCAGGCTCTGAACCCCACACTGGGTGCCACTCCTTGTGTGGGTGCTCCCTTCATGCTGATCTGGCTCTGACATTTCCTTCTGCTACCAAGGCCCCCTCCCCAAACCTCACACTGACGTCTCCACAGTTCTGTTCATCTAACTGCTTTGGGGCGCATTTGTTTAGAAAGGCAGATGCAAGAAGAAGGGGAGCAAAGCTGTTTTTAATACACAGGTCTCGTATTCCTTATGTCTTCCCTGCTGGCTCAGTGATAAAGAATCTGCCTGCCACTGTAGGAGACTCGGGTTTGATCCCTGGGTTGGGAAGATCCCCTGGAGAAGGAAATGGCAACCCACGACGTGTTCTTGCCTGGGAAATCCCATGGGTAGAGAGCCTGGCAGGTTATAGTCCATGGGGTCGCAAAAGAGTCAGACATGACTTAGGGAGTAAACAGCAACTTGCATTTCTATAGGAACATAAAATACCCTTCTGTTGTAGGTAAACTACTGTTAACTCCAGATATCCTAAATGAATTTTGTAGTGTAATTACGTGTTTTGGTTTTATTAATTATATAATGAAGATATTTTGTGGAGAGTGCCTTTAAGGTTTTCAGCTCACCCTTTCATTTGAATGGGTGTTTTCTTTCTTTTTTTTTTTTTCACAACCATACACGTTTAGTTTAAGGAATTAAATAACAAACAGATGATGACCACCTCCCAGCACCAGCCCCCAACATCACCCCCCCATCATAGAGTGTCCACACTTACTAACAGACACATATCTAGTTACTGTAACTCAATCATATGAAAATGTGGAGAACTGTATTAAAATGTATGTAAATTACTTTGCTTCATGAATTTTAATTCCCATATTTTTATAACATAATAAAATGTTATTTAAGTTGGATGAGCTCTGTAATATAGGTTGTTAAATTAACCCCAGACCAGGGGGGAGGCTTTCAGAGGTGTTCAGTGACACAGAGCCAGTATGTCACTGCTGCTGCTAAGTCGCTTCAGTCGTGTCCGACTCTGTGTGACCCCAGAGACGGCAGCCCACCAGGCTCCCCCGTCCCTGGGATTCTCCAAGCAAGAACACTGGAGTGGGTTGCCATTTCCTTCTCCAATGCATGAAAGTGAAAAGTGAAAGTGAAGTCACTCAGTCTTGTCCGACCCTCAGCGACCCCATGGACTGCAGCCCACCAGGCTCCTCAGTCCATGGGATTTTCCAGGCACGAGTACTGGAGTGGGGTGCCATGGCCTTCTCCGAGTATGTCACTACAGTGACAATAATTAAGAAGCTGAGTTTACTGTACAACAAGCGAGTATCTGATTTCACAACCCCACCTTATTATTAATGCAGTTAATAAGATACATTATCCTGCAATTTTCGATGAAAGATAAAATCATGGTATTAGTATTATTATGCTTCTTGACTTTTTAAATTAAAACTATTGTACTTAATCTTTACACAGTTGTGTTAATATGTGTGGTATTAAGAAGTAGAGAAATTGCTAACTAAAAAAGATAGTTTAGATTAAGGAGACCTTATGAATATTACATATACTTTCCTGAAAACCAGAGAAAAATGTCATGTACTGTTCTGTCAAGATAATGTGATACTTTGTAATCCTTTCAGTTGTTGTGGTTTTTTTTTTTAACCTGGTTGATAAAGAGAATACTTTGAATTGTTCTTTTAATAGTACAGTTCAACAATACAACAAAATGGGAATACTTCAGAAAATGAATTAATGATAATTGTCAGAAATTATAGTCTAGGCAACCTTTGAAATTGGAATACAAAGTAGGCTTCAAATTATTTTTACATATTTAACCAGAGGGATGATTTCAACTTAGCTACTTGCTTGTAATATTTAACTTTCCTCAAGTCATTAAGGTAGATAAGTTTCTGATTACTGAGAGGAGTAAATTAAAATCCCACTGTCAAAAGGGTCAGGAAAAGACATTGGTCAAAGACAAGAAAAACCTGTTAGTGTTATGTCTGGTGAAGGAGGTTACTTAGTGGCTGTTAAATACTAAATGTTCAGCTTTGCTTTATATCCTTAGGGAAAAGGTTTTCTATTCATGCTACCCTGATCAGTTCTGCTTGTAAATAGAATAATTTTTTTTTTAAAGAAAACTTGAGGCTCAAGTATTATCCAATATTTGAGTTAACTGTGGGTAATTGTGAAAACTTTACAAAAATCTTCCAACATTTCAGAAAAAAATTTCCTCATCCAGTTATGACTCCATACGAGGGATTAGCTTGCCTATAATGAGTGATTATTATTCATAGTTAATTGAGTGCACATAGGAAGAAAAAATAAAGCCAATTAGAACAGAAAATATGGGTAAAGCAGGGTAAGATCTCCAGGGAAAAATCTTTAGAAAAGATTGTAGCTCTGGGAAAAAAAAATGTTCTTGTACATGAAGTGATAATGGGGATGGAGTGATGCAAAGAAAATGATTGTTGGGAGGGACTTTTAGGGAAGGAAAATCTGAATTATCTTATCACAGAGAACTGGCAGAGTTGCTGCTGCCAGCTTTCCAAATCATGCCACCAGTTTCTACTCTGAAGTAGCTGCCTGCAAATAATTGCTGAGATACTCATCTTTGGAAATGGATACTTTAGAATATTAGCAAATTTTTATTATTACTCATCTATTAATGATCAAAACCCAAACTCTATAAAGAGGATCGTAGAAATTCAAAGCTAGTAAATAGTTAGGCAAAGTGGGTAGTTATAATTCTGGTGAAAAGCTGATGCAGAGAACACTAGGCTTTCCGATATAAGGGAAAGGTACAGAGGGCTAAAGATTTGTTCAAGATGGTGGAGTTTGCGGTGATTCTGAGGATCATAGTGAACTAGAGAGTTAATGTAAATAAATAATTAAGATAAGAATTATTCTAAATTTGAGGAATTTCACAGGTTTACCTCTTATCCAAAATCAAAGAAGCATTAAGACTTCCTGTCAAAGAAACATGGCTCAGAAACAGATCAGAGGGAAAAAAGAAAAGTGTAAAAAAGTACTGCTCCCCACAAGTCAGATATTTTTTGTTATTCGGTCGCTAAATTGTGTCTGAATTTGCGACTCCAGGGACTGCAGTATGCCAGGCTTCCCTGTCCTTCACCGTCTCCCGGAGTTTGCTCAAAAGTCAGCTTTGGCTCTTTTGTAAAAACATTTTTCTGATGTTTTGTAGAGTTGTTTGGAGGAAATTTACCTTAGAAATGCAGTTGATAAAGACCAAGCATTTAAAAGACATACTATTTAAAATACTCTTTTCAAACTGAAAACACTGAAAATTCTCTTAAGTTCATGCTGTACTTTTTATTACTAAGAAATGACTACTCCAGTGAAGATTGGCCAAGGGTAAAGCATACTTTCAGGAGTGAAACTGTTACCAAATATGAAAAACACAGCAGGGAATTATGCTTCATCACACTCAGATGTATAATAAGATATATTTTTAAAAGTATACTTTAGTAAACAATTTAAAGTTATGATTTAGAAATATTAAACATTCTCAATCATTCCCAACTCAGGGATCAAACCCAGGTCTCCTGTATTGCTGGTGGATTCTTTACCAGCTGAGCCTCAAGGATGGGTAGCCTATCCCTTTTCAAGGGAACTTGCCGACCCAGGAATCCAACTGGGGTCTCCTGCACTGCAGGCCGATTCTTTACCCTTTGCGCCACCAGAGAAGCCCCAGATGCTTCATAAGGATTGCTAGTTAGTGATGAAGATGTGATTTTTCTGAAGTTAAAAGGTTGAATCTTCTTTATCTTTCAAAAGCTTACATCCCTTGAGGATAGGGAAGCCCAGGTTTCAGGATAATCTATTAAGGTATTGTCATGTAGAGTGATAAGAACAATAGAAAAGATTAAGGAGCCAGTAAGGAGAAGGGCTCAAAATTCTCGAAGCCAGGCNCTTTTTTTTTTTTCACAACCATACACGTTTAGTTTAAGGAATTAAATAACAAACAGATGATGACCACCTCCCAGCACCAGCCCCCAACATCACCCCCCCATCATAGAGTGTCCACACTTACTAACAGACACATATCTAGTTACTGTAACTCAATCATATGAAAATGTGGAGAACTGTATTAAAATGTATGTAAATTACTTTGCTTCATGAATTTTAATTCCCATATTTTTATAACATAATAAAATGTTATTTAAGTTGGATGAGCTCTGTAATATAGGTTGTTAAATTAACCCCAGACCAGGGGGGAGGCTTTCAGAGGTGTTCAGTGACACAGAGCCAGTATGTCACTGCTGCTGCTAAGTCGCTTCAGTCGTGTCCGACTCTGTGTGACCCCAGAGACGGCAGCCCACCAGGCTCCCCCGTCCCTGGGATTCTCCAAGCAAGAACACTGGAGTGGGTTGCCATTTCCTTCTCCAATGCATGAAAGTGAAAAGTGAAAGTGAAGTCACTCAGTCTTGTCCGACCCTCAGCGACCCCATGGACTGCAGCCCACCAGGCTCCTCAGTCCATGGGATTTTCCAGGCACGAGTACTGGAGTGGGGTGCCATGGCCTTCTCCGAGTATGTCACTACAGTGACAATAATTAAGAAGCTGAGTTTACTGTACAACAAGCGAGTATCTGATTTCACAACCCCACCTTATTATTAATGCAGTTAATAAGATACATTATCCTGCAATTTTCGATGAAAGATAAAATCATGGTATTAGTATTATTATGCTTCTTGACTTTTTAAATTAAAACTATTGTACTTAATCTTTACACAGTTGTGTTAATATGTGTGGTATTAAGAAGTAGAGAAATTGCTAACTAAAAAAGATAGTTTAGATTAAGGAGACCTTATGAATATTACATATACTTTCCTGAAAACCAGAGAAAAATGTCATGTACTGTTCTGTCAAGATAATGTGATACTTTGTAATCCTTTCAGTTGTTGTGGTTTTTTTTTTTAACCTGGTTGATAAAGAGAATACTTTGAATTGTTCTTTTAATAGTACAGTTCAACAATACAACAAAATGGGAATACTTCAGAAAATGAATTAATGATAATTGTCAGAAATTATAGTCTAGGCAACCTTTGAAATTGGAATACAAAGTAGGCTTCAAATTATTTTTACATATTTAACCAGAGGGATGATTTCAACTTAGCTACTTGCTTGTAATATTTAACTTTCCTCAAGTCATTAAGGTAGATAAGTTTCTGATTACTGAGAGGAGTAAATTAAAATCCCACTGTCAAAAGGGTCAGGAAAAGACATTGGTCAAAGACAAGAAAAACCTGTTAGTGTTATGTCTGGTGAAGGAGGTTACTTAGTGGCTGTTAAATACTAAATGTTCAGCTTTGCTTTATATCCTTAGGGAAAAGGTTTTCTATTCATGCTACCCTGATCAGTTCTGCTTGTAAATAGAATAATTTTTTTTTTAAAGAAAACTTGAGGCTCAAGTATTATCCAATATTTGAGTTAACTGTGGGTAATTGTGAAAACTTTACAAAAATCTTCCAACATTTCAGAAAAAAATTTCCTCATCCAGTTATGACTCCATACGAGGGATTAGCTTGCCTATAATGAGTGATTATTATTCATAGTTAATTGAGTGCACATAGGAAGAAAAAATAAAGCCAATTAGAACAGAAAATATGGGTAAAGCAGGGTAAGATCTCCAGGGAAAAATCTTTAGAAAAGATTGTAGCTCTGGGAAAAAAAAATGTTCTTGTACATGAAGTGATAATGGGGATGGAGTGATGCAAAGAAAATGATTGTTGGGAGGGACTTTTAGGGAAGGAAAATCTGAATTATCTTATCACAGAGAACTGGCAGAGTTGCTGCTGCCAGCTTTCCAAATCATGCCACCAGTTTCTACTCTGAAGTAGCTGCCTGCAAATAATTGCTGAGATACTCATCTTTGGAAATGGATACTTTAGAATATTAGCAAATTTTTATTATTACTCATCTATTAATGATCAAAACCCAAACTCTATAAAGAGGATCGTAGAAATTCAAAGCTAGTAAATAGTTAGGCAAAGTGGGTAGTTATAATTCTGGTGAAAAGCTGATGCAGAGAACACTAGGCTTTCCGATATAAGGGAAAGGTACAGAGGGCTAAAGATTTGTTCAAGATGGTGGAGTTTGCGGTGATTCTGAGGGTCATAGTGAACTAGAGAGTTAATGTAAATAAATAATTAAGATAAGAATTATTCTAAATTTGAGGAATTTCACAGGTTTACCTCTTATCCAAAATCAAAGAAGCATTAAGACTTCCTGTCAAAGAAACATGGCTCAGAAACAGATCAGAGGGAAAAAAGAAAAGTGTAAAAAAGTACTGCTCCCCACAAGTCAGATATTTTTTGTTATTCGGTCGCTAAATTGTGTCTGAATTTGCGACTCCAGGGACTGCAGTATGCCAGGCTTCCCTGTCCTTCACCGTCTCCCGGAGTTTGCTCAAAAGTCAGCTTTGGCTCTTTTGTAAAAACATTTTTCTGATGTTTTGTAGAGTTGTTTGGAGGAAATTTACCTTAGAAATGCAGTTGATAAAGACCAAGCATTTAAAAGACATACTATTTAAAATACTCTTTTCAAACTGAAAACACTGAAAATTCTCTTAAGTTCATGCTGTACTTTTTATTACTAAGAAATGACTACTCCAGTGAAGATTGGCCAAGGGTAAAGCATACTTTCAGGAGTGAAACTGTTACCAAATATGAAAAACACAGCAGGGAATTATGCTTCATCACACTCAGATGTATAATAAGATATATTTTTAAAAGTATACTTTAGTAAACAATTTAAAGTTATGATTTAGAAATATTAAACATTCTCAATCATTCCCAACTCAGGGATCAAACCCAGGTCTCCT
Source organism: Oreotragus oreotragus (assembly GCA_006410675.1). Classification (NCBI taxonomy): domain Eukaryota; kingdom Metazoa; phylum Chordata; class Mammalia; order Artiodactyla; family Bovidae; genus Oreotragus; species Oreotragus oreotragus. The sequence continues at coordinate 56,055 of SJYX01012038.1, read as the reverse complement.
GTATTGCTGGTGGATTCTTTACCAGCTGAGCCTCAAGGATGGGTAGCCTATCCCTTTTCAAGGGAACTTGCCGACCCAGGAATCCAACTGGGGTCTCCTGCACTGCAGGCCGATTCTTTACCCTTTGCGCCACCAGAGAAGCCCCAGATGCTTCATAAGGATTGCTAGTTAGTGATGAAGATGTGATTTTTCTGAAGTTAAAAGGTTGAATCTTCTTTATCTTTCAAAAGCTTACATCCCTTGAGGATAGGGAAGCCCAGGTTTCAGGATAATCTATTAAGGTATTGTCATGTAGAGTGATAAGAACAATAGAAAAGATTAAGGAGCCAGTAAGGAGAAGGGCTCAAAATTCTCGAAGCCAGGCTTCAGCAATGCCTGAACTATGAACCTCCAGATGTTCAAGCTGGTTTTAGAAAAGGCAGAGGAACCAGAGATCAAATTGCCAACATCCACTGAATCATCGAAAAAGCAAGAGAGTTCCAGAAAAACACCTATTTCTGCTTTATTGACTATGTCAAAGCCTTTGACTGTGTGGATCACAATAAACTGTGGAAAATTCAAGAAATGGGAATACCAGACGAACTGACCTGCCTCTTGAGAAACCTATATGCAGGTCAGGAAGCAACAGTTAGGACTGGACATGGAACAACAGACTGGTTCCAGATAGGAAAAGGACTACGTCAAGGCTGTATATTGTCACCCTGCTTACTTAACTTATATGCAGAGTACATCACGAGAAACGCTGGACTGGAAGAAGCACAAGCTGGAATCAAGATTGCTGGGAGAAATATCAATAACCTCAGATATGCAGATGACACCACCCTTATGGCAGAAAGTGAAGAGGAACTAAAAAGCCTGTTGATGAAAGTGAAAGAGGAGAGTGGAAAAAGATGGCTTAAAGCTCAACATTCAGAAAACTAAGATCATGGCATCTGGTCCCATCACTTCATGGCAGATAGATGGGGAAACAGTGGAAACATTGTCAAACTTTATTTTGGGAGGCTCCAAAATCACTGCAGATGGTGACTGCAGCCATGAAATTAAAAGACGCTTACTCCTTGGAAGGAAAGTTATGACCAACCTAGATAGCATATTGAAAAGCAGAGACATTACTTTGCCAACGAAGGTCCATTTAGTCAAGGCTATGGTTTTTCCTGTGGTCATGTATGGATGTGAGAGTTGGACTGTGAAGAAAGCTGAGTGCTGAAGAATTGATGCTTTTGAACTGTGGTGTTGGAGAAGGCTCTTGAGAGTCCCTTGGACTGCAAGGAGATCCAATCAGTCCATTCTGAAGATCAGTCCTGGGTGTTCTTTGGAAGGACTGATGCTGAAGCTGAAACTCCAGTACTTTGGCCACCTCATGCGAAGAGTTGACTCATTGGAAAAGACTCTGATGCTGGGAGGGATTGGGGGCAGGAGGAGAAGGGGACGATAGCTGGATGGCATCACCAACTCAATGGACATGAGTTTGAGTGAACTCCGGGAGTTGGTGATGGACAGGGAGGCCTGGTGTGCTGCGGTTCATGGGGTCCCAGAATTGAACACGACTGAGTGACTGAACTGAACTAAGGAGAAGGCCTGGAGAAGGAAATGGCAACCCACTCCAGTATTTTTGCCTGGAGAATACCTTGCTCAGAAGAGCCTGGTGGGCTACAACCCAAGGGGTTGCAAAGAATTGGACACAAGTGAGTGACTAACACACAAGGAGAAGGGAAGTTCTTCACAGGTGGCGCTGGTGGTAAAGAATCTGCCTGCCAGTGCTAGGAGATGCAAGAGACATGGATTCAATCCTTGTGTTGGGAAGATCCCAAGGAGAAGGAAATGACAACCCACTCCAGTATTGTTGACTAGAAAATTCCTTGGGCAGAGAAGCCTGGTGGGCTACAGTCCATGGGATCACAAAGAGCTGGACCTGGCTGACTATGCACACACAAGGAGAAGGGAAAGGAAAGGAAGTTTGATTTAAGGGATCTGTACAAGAAGCATGATTCCACTCCAGTATTGTTGACTAGAAAATTCCTTGGGCAGAGAAGCCTGGTGGGCTACAGTCCATGGGATCACAAAGAGCTGGACCTGGCTGACTATGCACACACAAGGAGAAGGGAAAGGAAAGGAAGTTTGATTTAAGGGATCTGTACAAGAAGCATGATGTTCTTCACTGTGAAAGAAGACATTAGCAGCATCATAGGCTTCTTAGAATGCTGAGGAAGCTCTCCAAAAACTAAAAACTTTGAGGAAACATGCTTTGAAACTTTACTTCAAATAAACCTGGCCCTGTCTCCCTCCTGAGGTAAACAAGATTATCCCAATACAGTCACTAAGAAGCAGACTCTTTTTTACTGGAGTGTATATTCAAACCAAGGTTGATTAGTCTGTCATTCATTTGTCTCAGTTCAGTTCAGTCGCTCAGTCGTGCCTGACTCTTGACGTCCCTGTGGACTGCAGCATGCCAGGCCTCCCTGTCCTTCACCAACTCCTGGAGCTTGCTCAAACTCATGTCCTTTGAGTCGGTGATGCTATCCAACCATCCCATCTTCTGTCGCCCCCTTCTCCTTCTGCCTTCAATCTTCCCCAGCATCAGGATCTTTTCCACTGAGTCAGTTCTTTGCATCAGGTGGCCAAAGTATTAGAGCTTCTGCTTTAGTATCAGTCCTTCCCATGAGTATTCAGAACTAATTTCCTTTAGGATGGACTGGTTTGATTTGTTTGCAGTCCAAGTGACTCACAAGAGTCTTCTCCAACACCACAGTTCAAAAACATCAGTTCTTTGGTGCTCAGCTTTCTTTATGGTCCAACTCTCACATCCATACGTGACTACTGGAAAAACCATAGCTTTGACAAGATGGACCTTTGTTGGCAAAGTAATGTCTCTGCTTTTTAATATGCTGTCTAGGTTTGTCATAGCTTTTCTCCCAAGGAGCAAGCATCTTCTGATTTCATGGCTGCAGTCACCATCTGCAGTGATTTGGGAACCCAAGAAAAGAAAGTCTCTCACTGTTTCCAGTGTTTTCCCATCTATCTGCCATGAAGTGATGGGACCAGATGCTATGATCTTAGCTTTTTGAATGCTGAGTTTTAAGCCAGCTTTTCCACTCTTCTCTTTCACTTTCATCAAGAGACTCTTTAGTTCCTCATTGCCTTCTGCCATTGAATGGAGTCATCTGTTTATCTGAGGTTATTGATATTCATTTGTCTAACAAATGCTTGCTGAACTTCCACATGTATACTCCTCCAGGTTCTGATAATACCGAATAGTTCATGCCAGACAAACCCCCTCCATTACCATGAAAGAGCTTCCCTGGTGGCTCAGGCAGTAAAGAAGCTGCAACTCACTCCAGTATTCTTGGCTGAAGATTTCCATGGGCATGAAGCCAAAAGAGCGTTTAAACTTGTAGCTGTAATAAGTTGTGATGCGAGTAATGTCAGGGAAGTACAGAAGTACAGGCTTATGTAGATACAGATATCAAGTGATCTGATGTCTAGAGAATCAGAGAATGGCCCCATAAAGACGTCTAGGATGAGTAGAAACTATCCCAGAGAAAGACTGGGAATCAGTATTCTGGATAGAGAAAATAGTAAGTAATGAATGAATGAAAGACAAGAAAGAGTGGCATGTTTGAGGAAATGAAAGAAATGTTCAGAGACTTCCCTGGTGGTCCAGTAGGTGAGACTTCGCCTTCCAATGCAGGGAGTGTGGCTTCAATCCCTGATCGGGGCGCTAAGATCCCAAATGCCTCACTGCTAACAGCAAAACAAACAAACAAACTAATAAGCAGTATTATAACAAATTCAATAAAAATTTAAAAAACAAATATTCAGAATGGCCCCAGGAGTAGACTTTTGAGAGGGTTGAGAGTGAGGATTGAGCTGGAACAGTAGGTAAGCCTTGAAACATATGAGCCACCTTAAAGGAATTTGAACTAAGTGAAATGAATGTCAATTGTATAGTTTATGCAGGGGAAATAGTTGATTGATTTGTGTTTATTAAGGGGCACTCTGGCTGCTGTGTGAAGAATACACATAAGGGAGATAGACTTAGGTCAGTAAAACTGGTTAGGAAGCTGCTGAAATAATACAGATGAGACAAAATGATGGATAAATAGTTTTAGCAGTGGGAACAGAGAGAAGTACATGGAATAGTGAGAAAGAGGTAAATCAGCAAGACTTTGGGTTGATTTGGTGTCGATTGGGTGAAAGGAAGAATAAAGGATTATCACTGAAGTTCCATTTAGGAAACTTGCTGGTTAATGGTGCTATTCACTGTGATAAGAAATTAAGGAAAACCAGGTTTAAGAAGTTAAAGGATTTCATTTGGGAATGTGCTATCTTTGAGATGCCTGGGGTCCATCTAAACTGAAGCTGTTTCATAAGCAGTCAGTTTTACAGATACAGAATTCAGTAAGGAGACTTGATCTAGAAATACGTATTTGAGAGATGTCAGCAAATAGATTTTAATGGACATGATTGGAAGGATATGGTTATCCAGGGGAAATAAGAAGAATAGAAGCCTAAGGTACAAAGGTAGTTAAGAGGAGGGTGAAAGGAAATGATCCCTCTAGGTTGATAGAGTATTAACCTGAATGGTTTAAAAAAAGAAAAGAAAAATGTGAAATGTACTGATTTGGAAATTAAGAGCAAAAACTGACTGGGAGGGACGAAGTCTTCACCAATGCCTTTTTTTGCTACAAAGATCAGGGAAAAGAAGGACAGAGAACGGTGCAGCTGCATTTAGCCACAAGGATGAGAGCATTTCCAGTAGCGTTTGGAAGGCAAGCGACCGTTTCAGCACTCCATTTTCTTTCTTTTCTTGTAAATCAGATCACTGGGCTGTGAGAATTAAGTGAGGGTCAAGAATACATGGACTACAGAGGAAGATCTCTACTTTGAGTCATGTGCATGAGCTGCAGGCAATCCCCTAGGAGCTATTTCTGCTCATGTTGGAGTCTTCAGCTTTGCTATTATTGTTTGTAGATTTGCTTAGTTTTAGGGAGATGACATACTTCAGTATTTGAATAAGTTCTTGAACAATTTTTCTAAAAACCTGACAAAACAAACATGCTTTAATGCATAAGGATTCATTGTAATTATCCATAAGCATTAACATTTCAATGGAGGAAAAATTTACTTATATAAATATGCTGATCTCTGAACCTTATATTTTAACGTCTTTGAAATCAAAAGAGCACCTTCAGAGTTGGAATGTATAATTTTATCATCATTTAAAAATATGCATCTGTTCTTTAGGATACAATGTGCTATTTTATGAATAATGAATTCATTGGTATAGACAGTTCTCTCAGGTCAGGAATGTTTTAGACAAATGGGAATAAGTAACTATGTTGGTGGCCTTAGTTTTGTTTTTGAGAGACTCCTTTCTTTTCTTTCTCTTTTTTATTGCTTTGAGTTTGAACTGCTACGTTCCTTGTCTAGTATCATGAAGAATAGCAAAAGCAGAAAAATAGGGGCACAATAGAGAGGAAATACATATCATTATTGAATTGGTAAGTGCCCCTAGTGAATTTTTTTATTTTTCATTCTTTTCAATATCTTTAGGAAATTATGGTGGTAGATCCTCACCGTAATAACCTGCTATAGGGTGGATTTCCACATAATGTGAATTTACCTTGCACTCCTCCCAAAGATGTTTATCCTTTAGAATTAACAGGATTTTCCTGGTGAGGCAAAACAATATGCTAGAGTTAGACCTCCAAATTTGAATCCTGGCATATTCATTGTGTGTCTAAAGTTTTTTTAACCTCTCTAGCCTCAATTTCTTCTGTGAAATAATAAAACTCTTCCCCACAGAGTTGTAAATATTAAATAAATTCATATTTTTTAAAAGAACAATGCCCAGCACATAGTGGGCACTTACCTGTGCATACAAAATTCACTCCATCCCACCACATAGACCTATATTAATAATGAGAGTCCATTTTATTATGAGATATACATGCTTATTGAGTGATACAATAAATTCACTACTATATTTTACACTATTTGTTTAGTTGTAATAATGAGGATAAGGCCAACACAAACAGTCTCTTGCCTTGGCATTCATTTGAGTGATGAAATATATCATTCAATGTCTCTGACTGGGATGATTGGCCAACTGAATTTTTATGTATGTCTCCAACATTCTCAAAGTACCTCATGCCTTAAAGATCTCCAGAACTCTGGGTGTGGTCCTTCTGTAGCACTTCTGGTGAGAGTATCACAGAACTCAGACCATGCTGCCACTGGGTGCTTAGAACCTGGGAATTATATTCTAGGGGAAAATGTCCCATTGTTTTTCAATTCTATATCATTTATTCGGTATCTGGTACTTTTCTTTAAGCTCTTTAAGTGCCCTTAGCAAACCATATCATCATTACCCAGTGTTAGCATCATAATCACTAATTGTGCAGTTCTTTATGTTGTAAGAACACAGACACCCACACACATACACAAACATGCATACACACACCGTTTGTTTCTCCTGTGAAATAGATTATTATAACCTTATTTTGTAGAGAAGGAATCTGAAACTCAAAAAAGGTTAAATTGCTTGGCTGCAGGCACCCAACTAAGTGACAGAGCTGGAACTGGAGGCTTCTTCTCCCCTCTTGCTAACCCCTCCTCTCCCTGTTTGATGACATTTCCAGCTGCAGCCCTTATGACCTCCAGAGATGGCATTTCCACCCCTGGGAACTCCAGAAAAATTAGGAAAAAAAAAAAAATTGTTCCTAGAAGTGGTATTCTACCAGCGTCTGCCAGAGATTGAGTGCAGTTAAAGATGAGAAATTAAAGAGTTATAAACTCAGACAAGTCTGAGCTTTACTTGTATTTAGGCTTTTACTGATTTGCAGGAATCACTAATTTGTGGAAGGACCTTGCTCTGCAGAAAGCTGTGTGTCATTAGTGCAACCTAAGTGATCATGGTGACTTCAAGAAACCTGCTTCTGGAGAAAAATCAGATGAAGTTAAGGAAAGCTTTCACTTTTTAGTCAATATTTTATGACCGATTAAATTTCCAGTCAAAATAGAGATGATTAAAATCTCAAAAAGAGTTTCTACGCAGGATCCATGATCTGGTGCTTTTTTTGCTGTGAAAAGACAGAGGTTACCTCAGTGTGCAAAAAGAGGAAATAGTGGGGTGACCAGGAACCTTGAGTCTGAAGACAGTAGGGATTAGATGGAAATTTCAGCATCCTCAAAATCTGAAAATATATGTATTTTTTGACATAGTTTTTCCACTTCTAGTAATACTTGATCACCAAGATATGGGTATAAGAATATTCACTGAAGTATTATTTTCTATAGCAAAGACAAAAAACAAACCCTTATTCATCAACAGAGGCATGCCACATTCATCATCCTGTGGAATGCTGGGAAGCTAGTGTAAACTATGAGGTGGTGTGTGTGTGTGTGTGTGTGTTAGCCGCTTAGTTAGTCGTGTCCAACTCTTTGTGACCCCATGGACTGTAGCCAGAGTGGGTTGCCATGTCCTTCTCCATGAGATAGTATAATGACTACTCATAGGGGAAAAAAAAAAAAAGACTAAAATTGGCTATGTGAAAAAAATCCATTTGCAAAACCGTATGTTTAATATAAGACCATTTTTGCAAAAATATTAATGGTCACCAAAAGGGAGGAGGAATAAAGGCTAGAACAGAGAAGACCAGTGGTGGTATGCATGCTATACTATGGCTCTAGTTAGCATTCAGGTGCGAGATGACAGAGAACGTGAATTTGGGGGCATACACTCGTTCATTTAACAGGTATTCTTTACAAGTCAGCCACATACCAGGTTCTATCCTAGGTGCTGGGATAGACATAGAACTTACATCCTAGTTGTAGAAGATAGAAAATTAGCAAATAAAAGTACTAACACCTGCATTTTAGTTACACAAAATCTATTATTAACAAGAGGATTTTTATGGAGGTATAGATGATTTACAATGTTGTTTTTGTTTCAGGTGTACAGCAAAGTGATTCCATTATACACATATCTATTCTTTTTCAGATTTTTTCCCTTATAAGTTATTGCAAAATATTGAGTAGTGTTCCCTGTGTTATACAGTAGGTCCATGTTGGTTATCTATTTTATATATAGTAGTGTGTATCTGTTCATCCCAAACTCCAGATTTATCCCTCCCTCTAAATTGGGAGATTGGGATTGACAGATACACACCACTGTATATAATATAGATAACTAATAAGGGCCTCCCGTATAGCTCAGGGAACTCTACTCAATACTCTGTAATGACATACAGGAAAGAAACCTAAACAGCAATGGACATATGTACATGTATAACCGATTCACTTTGCTGTACGGCAGAAATTAACACAACATTGTAAATCACGATTCGCCAATAAAAATTAATTTCGAAAAGAGAATAGACCTAATTTTAGGTCCATCAGTTTTGACAGTGCCTCCAGACTTGAGGCATGATTTAGGGGCTTACTCAGATGGATGTCCTCTAAGAAAGTGATTATTTCCAGTTAACCAGTCATTTATGGGAGGAAATTGAATATAGTAGTTAATTCTTACACTTTTCACAAACATTTATTTAAACAAATATGTAGACGCTTAGCTGTTTTCTTTATAATATTAACTATACTATTAATATAAGCTCATAATAGAAAATAGTATATTAGTATTTTTTCTTTTTACACTTAGGAAATTATGAATTCTCAAATAGAAAAGGTTAATTCCTTTTTAATAAAATCATTGGTAAGATGGGAATAAAAGTTAGATGGAATGTTTAGTTTTTCATCCATAGCAATTGTTTTATTTTAAACAGCAAATTTCACACTGCTTGAGATTATCTATTTGTAATGTAAACTAGGAGAATTTAATGATATGTTGGACAATGATAATTGTTTTGTTCAAGACCGTATTAATCAGGTTCTCTCTGTAAGCATACGGCAATTTTAAGTCTTTCAAAATTAAATCAAAACTGATAGAGAAACAACTGAATCTCTTAACTTTTTATGTTAAAGATATTTATTTCAAAACTTTATGAATAGTGCTTACTTATTAATTCAGTGCAGTTCATCAAATTTCTACTGAGTGCTTTTTCTGTTCCAGACACTAGATTTTTATATATATCAACGAATATAGTATAGACCCTAGACTCAAAAATGCTTAGTCTAATAAAAAAGACAGCTGGGCAAACAGAAAAAGAATATAAACAGTTGGAGGGTTTATTTATAAGTGTGTTTGGAGTGATTCAGCATTTCTAACCACTGATCGATACTGCCTAACCAGAGTTTCCCTAAAGCAGAATTAAACTTTCAATAATTGTTTTTGGAGCTAAGTGCAGCCACGCAGAGTCCCTTATGGGAAGAGTAAGAATCTTCAGGCTGAATTCCTATAAAATTAGCACTTCTTCTCCTGTAGGTTCCCTCTCAGATGCCTCAGTGATTAAGGAATGCTTGATCTTGCGAATTATGTGTGCCACAAACTTCTCCTTTTTCCATTTTTGTTTTTTCCCAAAACCAGATCCGGAAAACAAGCAATTACTCCTTGTTAGGACAATACAAGTAGAAAGTGGACTGTTTTAAAGTAAAAAGTAGATCATGAAATGCGTGCATGTATGTAATTATGGGTGGATGCAGAAGAATTGATCTGCTATGTGCCACCTTCCAAGGATATTTGAACAGTTCCATCTTGTGTAACACCCCCCCCCAACCCCGCAACCCACACACATATCTATGACTTTCAGTGTAAATATTTAGAACCTCACTTAGTTCCATCAGGCTGCTATAACAAAATACCACACAATGGGGATGTTATAAACAACATGTATTTCTCACAGTTCTGGAGAGTCAAAATCATAGTGTCAGCATGATAAAGGACTCTCTTCCTGGTTTGGAGCCAGAACCTTCTTGCTATGTCCTCACATGGTGGAAGGGGTGAGGGATTTTTCTAGATTCTCTTTTGTAAGAATGCTGGTCTCATTCATGAGGGCGTCGCTTCATGAGTTAGGTGCTTCCAAAAGGGCCCACCTCCTGAGACAATCACCTGTGGAGTTAGGATTTCAATATATGAATTTTTAGGAGTTCAAACTATAGCAGAAACGATCAATTATGTTTCCCATATGAAAATTTAAAACGAAAGCAACAGAGGTAAATCAAGACCAAACAAAGCTGTAGTTATTCACTTGCCAGGGAAGGAGGTGCCCACATCATTTAAAAAGTGAGTGAAATAGGCCCCCAAAGCAGAATTGCTACCAATGATGGATGGGGGACTTGTCCACCTTAGGAGATTATTCTAGGAAGTCTTCTTGATTACTGAATTCTTGTTGATTAAGAAAAAGTTTATCATGGGATTGGTCTTTGTTCTGTTTTAGGTCACTAAAGTACAGAATCATTTTAAAGAGGTCAGAGAGAATGTTATTATGTACACGCTTGCAAGTGAAAGTGTTAATCGCTCGGCTGTGTCTAACTCTTCACGGCCCCATGGACTGTAGCCCACCAGGCTCCTCTGTCCATGGGATTCTCCAGGCTAGAATACTGGAGTGGGTTGCTATGCCCTCCTCCAGGGCATCTTCCCAACCCAGGGATCAAACCCCAGTCTCTTGCATTGCAGGCAGATTCTTTAGGGCCACATGGTTAGGACTTGGCAATATTTTTTTCTTTAACCTTCAAACAAAGGCTATGGTCATAACTACATCGCAGTTGAACTACATTAGTCCAACCATCCTGTTAGGAATATGCTGTAAAGATGCCTGTTCTGTTATAGCCGCACATTCTGGGAAACAAACTCACTCAGAAGGACAATGCAGATAGTGGAGTGCAGTTTATTACACTGGTGGGCCTAAGGCAGAGTCTCCTCTTAGCCAAGGACGCCGAGCAGCATTGGTGAAAATCTTTTATATGTGTACGTGTCCGAACCCACCACTCCAAATTCCTTGAGACTTACATAAACCAAGGAAAATACAATCCCAGTAACCCCATCATTCACATGCTATGTGCTCATGTGCTCAACAGTCAAACAATTAGCCAATCATCAATAAGCCCGAGGTTACACTCCGATAGATACAGAAAAATTTATGGCCTGTCTGGAGGAAAGGGTGATTAGTGTATGTTTTCTCTTAGGCAATGAGTAACCTAGATATGATCTTCAAGGTTCCCTGTCTGGAGGGGGTCTTATCCTTCTGTTGTTATTTTCATAGGCACTAAACACAGAGTTCAGAGCCCATTGGAAAGGTGGCCGAGCATGATCAGCATGAACAGGCCTAAGATGGAGTCCAGGCCCTATGAATTCCTTCTTCAGTTCTACAACTGATGAAATGGGAGCTCAGACAGGTTAAATTAATTAATTCCATAAACATTCATTGAGGAGCTATTTCTTGGAAATTTTCCAAATGGGCCTCACAATAAACTTGTCAGTCCTTTTCTATTTGCTTTCCCTGGAAGCAGAGACAAAACATTTTGTTGCTTATTTAGTAAACAGAGGATTCCTAAATGACAAGTATGGGGTTGAATTCAGAGTTCTTGCACACACCATTTCTGGTTTCTAAAATCTGTGTTTACATCCAGAGCAAATAGCATCGCTGCTATGAGAACCGAGTCACCTGGCTTCACATTCCAGGCTCTTTTACTCTGTCTTGCTGCTTCTCCTGTGTCTCCCTGACTTCTTCATATTCAAATACTTCTTAAAATTACAAATTTGAAAAAAAAACTCACAGAATTTTACAAAGTTAGAGATTGCCTTTTTATAGCATCAGTGACAGGACTCATCTCCAGAAACAAGGACATCTAGTACCTCTCATATAACTTGGTTAATAGAGTTTAAGCTCATAGATTCATTTTTAGAGTCGTATCTATATAAAATAGAATCTTGCTCTTCACAAATTGCGCAGTGACCTCAATTCTCAGATGGCTCCTATTACAAAAAGCTACAGCCTCCTTTTCAAAGCTTCCAAATACAATGATCAGAGGATAAAGCACACAGAATGTTGACTGTCCTGTTGGTTCAGTTCAGTTCAGTCACTCAGTCGTGTCTGACTCTTTGCGACCCCATGAATTGCAGCACGCCAGGCCTCCCTGTCCATCACCACTTCCCGGAGTTCACTCAGACTCACGTCCATCGAGTCCGTGATGCCATCCAGCCATCTCATCCTCGGTCGTCCCCTTCTCCTCCTGCCCCCAATCCCTCCCAGCATCAGAGTCTTTTCCAATGAGTCAACTCTTCTCATGAGGTGGCCAAAGTACTGGAGTTTCAGATTTAGCATCATGCCTTCCAAAGAAATTCCAGGGTTGATCTCCTTCTGAATGGACTGGTTGGATCTCCTTGCAATCCAAGGGACTCTCAACAACACCACAGTTCAAAAGCATCGATTCTTCGGCGCTCAGCTTTCTTCACAGTCCAACTTTCACATCCATACATGACCACTGGAAAAACCATAGCATTGACTAGATGGATCTTAGTCGGCAAAGTAATGTCTCTGCTTTTGAATATACTATCCAGGTTGGTCATAACTTTTCTTCCAAGGAGTAAGCATCTTCTAATTCCATGGCTGCAGTCACCATCTGCAGTGATTTTGGAGCCCCCCAAAATAAAGTATGACACTGTTTCCACTGTTTCCCCATCTATTTCCCATGAAGTGATGGGTCCGGATGCCATGATCTTCGTTTTCTGAATGTTGAGCTTTAAGCCAGCTTTTTCGCTCTCCACCTTCACTTTCATCAAGAGGCTTTTTAGTTCCTCTTCACTTTCTACCATAAGGATGGTGTCATCTGCATATCTGAGGTTATTGATATTTCTCCCGGCAATCTTGATTCCAGCCTGTGTTTCTTCCAGTCCAGCGTTTCTCATGATGTACTCTGCATATAAGTTAAACAAACAGGGAGACAATATACAGCCTTGACGTACTCCTTTTCCTCTTTGGAACCAGTCTGTTGTTCCATGTCCAGTTCTAACTGTTGCTTCCTGACCTGCATGTCTGTCTGTTCTCTGCATGCGTGTTCCAGGTGGGAGAGTTCAGAGCCCATGCTGCTGAGTGGACGGCCAACGTCACTGCTGAATTCAAGGAAACCAGGAGGCGACTGAGCGTGGAGATTTATGACAAGTTCCAGCGCGCCACCTCCATTAAGCGGAAGCTCTCTGCAGAACTGGCTGGAAACCACAACCAGGAGCTGACTCCCTGTAGGAGGACCCTGTCCGTGAACCACCTGGCCAGCGAGAGGGATGTCCTGCCTTCCTTACTGAAAACAGAAAGTATCTATTTGAATGGACTGACACCACACTGTGCGGGCGAGGAAATCGCTGTTATTGAGAACATTAAGTAGCCCTCTCTTTGAAGAGCCTCAGGCATAGCAATTAGGTGAGGACTTCTATATGCCCTTTATGACTGTTGCTGGTAGCATTTTTTAAATTGTGCATGAGCTCCAAAGGGGGGAAAAAATAGATACACCCATCATGGTCATCTGCCATCAAGAGAATTTGGAATTCTGAGCCAGCACTGTTTTTTGTTTTTTGTTTTTTGATGATGCTTGTTGAACAGTCCACTTTCTTTGACAAGTGGAGTAAAACAAGCGATGTCTGATGCCTTTTTTGTGCCCAGACTGTTTTGCTCCCTGTTCCTAACGTGCCATAAGGCCTCAGAATGAATTATAATTGTTTCTGGTAATAATGTAGCTTTGAGGGATCAGTCCTTACTTTTCAGGGTCTACCTAACTGAGCCTAGATATGGACCATTTATGGATGACAACATTTCTTTTTGTAAATGGCAAGAAATTCTTATGCAGCCTTTTACCTAAGAAATTTTCTGTCAGTGCCTTATCTTATGAAGAAACAAAACCTCTCTAGCTAATGTGTGGTTTCTCCTTCCCTGCCCCACCCCTAGGCTCAACTCCACAGTCCTTTTCCCACTACTCCCGTTTGAATACCTTACCTTGCTGGAAACCAGTGTGTAAAATGACTGAAGTGATGATACCCGAAGAAGGAATAGAGGCCAAATTAAATGGACACTGAAGCAACACTCAGAAACCCTAGCGTTATAGGCACTGCAGAGAAATGAGGTGCAAAGATGGCCCCTCTGAGTATTTATTTGACTCGGGTACCAATGGTACATGTATACAGTGTAATTACCAGGCCAGTAAAATTGACTGCTCCCAAACAGTCCCTTCTTTTCCTGGCAGTATTTAAAATTTATCATTTATTACTATGTATGTATGTGTATATATATATATATACATATATATATATATATACACATTTTTTAAAGGTGGAAGAAGAAAAATATATATATATCCATAAGTGATCTGACGAAAGAAAACTGTTAAAATGGATATTATCGAAGATGAATTTAGACAATTGGTGTGAACTGCCACTCGGATGACATGAAGAGAGCCAAACAATGTGTTATAAGCATTTGCTAATAAACATTATACTGCCAGCATCTATCTGTTTTCTGATGTATGAAAGGCTTATATGGTTTTCTTTCCCTGGGTAATTTGTGCCTGGTGAGGGGAGGGGATGGGTAGGCAGAGCTGGGCATGGCCCTCGCCTTCTGTGGGTGTACCTCTGGAGTTGTGGCTGAGTGTGAGAGCAGAAGCTGAAACTGGATCACTGTGATTTTGCACATGGAAAAATGCAGATTGCAGACATAATTCATCTCTGACATTAGAGAAAAAGCTGTTATAGCACAATTTAAATCTTGAGAGCTTTTTTTTTTTAAGATAGAAAAGGCTGTTAATCCTCTTTAGTTTAATTTTATATCCTGCAACTCTTTGGAGGTTTTCAGGATTCAGAAGAAATTCAGTAAAGGCACCTAGTAGATCGCTCCTTTCTTTTATTTTCATACATAGATCTGCTGTACATTGTAAATAAAAATTTTAAAACACAGAAAGAAAATGATTTCCTTAAATATAATTGCAAAACATGACTTTTATTCTTGGGGGTGGGAGTATTTGAATAAGTGGCATTCATATTAGGGTCTTAAAAAATAAATCCAGGATCTTAAAAAAAAAAGGAAAATTTAACAGATGCTTATTTTTCAAAATTTAAGCTAGAAATGTAAATATTCAGCTAACTTGTTGAAGGTACTTTTATAAACTTAAGAACTCTAACCAAAATTTTGGAAAATCAGGCTCTTTTAGAAGGAAAGCTACACCCATTTCCTCGATAACTATTCTGAAAGTTCATATGGTGGATTGCACCATGTATAAACTGTGAATTGTGTTGACAAATAAAGTTTGTAATTAAAGTCAGCATCTTCTGAGTCTCCTGCTTGCTACTGAGGGTTTGGATCTGATCCTGGCTGTGCAGAACTCCAGGATGTCACAGTCCATGCTGAGTTTTTGTGGCTCCTTTGTTCACAGTATTCAAGAAATATTTTTGATGCAGTATTTCCACTCTTGTTAAACACATGCAAATGTTCTTCTTGGTGGCTGTTAATCAAAAGTAAAAACCCTGAAATTTCACTTTTGAAATATGATATTTTAAAGAGCATATAAATTCAAGATTGTTTCTATTAAATTGTTATGTCAATGTCTTATTTTGTCATTGTTAGACCTTGTCTTGACCTGCCTGAAGTAATTGGAATGCTGAACATGGGTACCTGAATGTTTTTGTAAGAAAAAAAAAACAACTGTCAAACATCCTGGTAGTATTGAAGCCTAAAGAAGGTAGTTGCCAACTAATCTTCTAGACCTCATACCCCAAATATTTGGACTGTATATCTTGTCAGTAGCTTACATAAATTTAATTTTTAATTCCCAAGCACCTTGATATTCAGTAAATATCCTAAAACTGGTCCCCAACATTATCCTTAGAATTGGGGGAAATCTAAGGAAGTGTGTACGTATCATAGCAATTTTGTTTCTCAAGCTTCATTTTGTTTACCTCTTGTGGAGAGAACGTTGATTAACATTTTGACATAACCTATGAGTTTATTTTTAAAACGGACTAGTTTAAGAATAAGTGGTTTTGCCCTGAAGGATATTTGAAAACAAAAAGTACCAAGCCCAGCAAGAATTAGGAACTCTCTTATCTGGAATCAGACATGGATTCTAGACAAGGCTTTTTACCTGCCTTACAACTAGTAACTGTAAAATGATTATTTTGGAGTTCTTTTAATTTATTACATAAATCTATGTACTCTACTACCATAGTTCGTGTCATACAGCCTTTTTTCCCAATAATATTTCATTCTTGCAATATAGGAAAAAGTGAAACTTCTAAAGCCAAGAGGGAATTGAATAATATGTCATGACCTTCAAAAAAATAACAGGCCATAAGGCTTGGTTTCTTTCTCAAATTCTAAGGAACACATGACATGAAGAACTAAATCCCACCTCACTATGTATAAAAAATCTGTAGAATGCTTTGATTCTGAAGGCTAGGAGTTCAAAGAGATCAAGAAAAACTTTACATGGAACACCAGATAAAAATATCTAGACATTCTGAAGATTTGAGATAGCTATTTATACCTAAGAACTGGAGGCCTAGATCAACTTTTGTTTTCTTTTAGAAAATGTTTGCTGTTCTAGTAAAAATCATAACTTATTTGTGGTTTGCGTTCCTTATCAAAGTGTAAGTATACATTTGCTTTTGTATAAAGTAAAAGATGTCTCTATTTGAATACTCATAACTGCATTAAAATTAATATATGATTTTTGCTTCAGCATGACTTTACTTAAAAGGGTCTTTCCCAGAGAAACTTACTGGTCTTGCATATGCTCATGTGTTGGTTCCAAGATGGCATGGAGTAACCTGGTTACTTTGGGTAGGAACTTTTGAGAGTAATTTATTGTGGCTATCTTAATAAGGGGAAAGCTTCATAGCTCCACGAGCCACCTTCATCCCACCCTACCTCAAAGTGTATACAGCTTTTGTCACACATGATACTTCCCCACCCAGATCTCAGCTACCCCTTCTTAAAAGACAGGGATTAGTTTCAATGACCAGGACTTTTGACTCCACTCTTTTGTTTGACTCAACACCATTTGTTCACTAGGCCCCAACTCATGATGTATGGAAGATTCATAAAACCATTTATTTTCCTAAGATTAGTCTTATACATTCACTGTTTTATGCTTGTCTCAGTTTACAACTATTTTTTTTTCTTCTTATCTGTCATTCTTTTCCAAATCATTGATACTTCGCTGCATTGACAGAAAACTCACTGCCTGGTCTTTATTCTTTTTCTTTGCCCTCTTGAACTTGGATTCTTTCTGAGTTCCGTATTCATCTAGCTAACTCCAGTTGGATTTCTCCACTTCTCAAAAGCACTTCAACATAGCTAAAGACTCTCATCATCTCCCCCCAGACCTGGGCCTCCTTAGTGTCATCTATTTCTGCAGATGGCATCCCCGTCCATCTGGTTGGGCAAGTCATCTTTGATGTTGTCTTCTCTCCTTCAACTCCATACCCACCTATCATCAAGCTGTATTGACCTGTGCCCTGAATGTGTCTTGAATTTATACACAGTCGTCACTTTAATCCAAGCCACTCCCATAGCTGCCCCTTCTACTAACTGCTTTTGTTTCGTGCTCCAGTCATTGATGGAAGAGTGGTCTTTTTCATATGCAGATCTGATTGTGGTCACTCTCCAATTTAAAGCCACTAATTGTCTTTCATTTCTTTAGCAGTAAGATCAGAATCTTTAAATAGGACTTCTTTTGTTCTCCCTTTTGCCATCCTCTCTGGGTTCATTCTTGGGCTTCCCTTGTGGGTTGGGAAGATCCCCTGGAGAAGGGAAAGGCTACCCACTCCAGTATTCTGACCTGGAGAATCCCATGGCCATATAGTTCATGGAATGGCAAAGAGTTGGACATGACTGAACGACTTTCACTTTCACTTTCTGGGCCCATATTGAATCTCTCTCTCTCTCTTTCTCTCTCTCTGCATCTCAGTCCCAGTACTTTCTCTTTTTTTTTTTCCATGAAGCTATTCCTTGAATGCTTGCTCTCTTTTTCATCCTCAGCTTTTTTCATCTAACAAACTCATTCTTCATAACCCAGCTTAAGTATTACTTTCCCTGATAGGCCTTCCCTGACACCAGTTCAGGCACCTTATAATATACTCTATAAAACCCTGTTTATTTCCCTGTTTATGTTTAGCTATCCATCAGGATTCCTCTGATTATTATCTATCTTTCCCACTAGAATCTAATTCATTTTTTTCACTTACTAAAGGTACATTCATTTCCAGATATTAGCAAAGTACATATAGTGAGTGTTCAAAAAACACGTGATGAACAAATGAAAATAAAAACAGGGATTTAACTATTGTAACCATCTGATGTATCCTCCTGTATAAGTATCCCACGTTTTCTTGGCTCTGGAAACATTTATCTGTGCTCTTCTACAAGTTTAGTTGTAAATGAGATACAAATATTTCTCCTATTAACTGACAAGCTGGTAATAGTTAACTCGTTGTATATAAAAAAACTCAAAACCAATTCTTCAACTAAAGAGGCTTGCAGTTTGTCATTATACTCTTACTCCTTCTAAACAAGGGTTTCATTATTTTCATATTCAAATTTTGGCTTATAATAGATACTATCAAAGCGCTTCAATTATAATCCTGAAAATTTGTTTAGAAATTAATTGTAAAGCACATTTGCTAATACTTGTAAATGGGTGCCTTTTATTAGTAGAAAGCGAAATGCACATTTATTATCCTTGCCAAATAAAATTCAGCCTTTTTCATGCTTAAACAAATTTATAAGCAGTCTGGGAAGAAATCCACTATTGGGTACATTTTGAACTGTATCCAGTTGAGAAGATTAGTCACTTACATGGTATAATTTTGAAATCAACTCATAGAATAAACATTAGTTTCCATCCCATTGACACTTGAATTTTGTAGATGGTATCCATTTCTACACTATAGAATTAAAAGAGTAGCATGCAGACTATCTTTACCATACCACTTACTCTGTTAAAAAACATTTTAGACTTTTAAGTATTATTGACATTAGACTGTATGTTTCTGGAATTTTATCAAAAATTCAAAGTAAGCATTAGTAAGAGGTAGTATCTGGTCCAGATTTAAGTTTTATCACTACCCAAGTATTAGATGGGAAGACATAGCCTCAAGACACTATCAAGATATCTATCAAACCCATTCTGTTCCTTAGTCAGGTACAGCAATTAAGAGTGTATACACATGTGAGACAGTTTAATATTGCTATTAGCAATATTTTAGATTATGCAGACAGATTAGCCAAGTGTGTGAATCTCTTCAATAATTACTTTGTATGTACAAACAAAATATGACTCTGTTCATGGTTTACCAAGTCAACATTTCCCAAGAGCTCTTAACGTGCCAATCACTGGAAATACTAAGCCAAAGAAATGTCTGCTCTCTAGGAGATGGTAAGACAGGGACAAGCAGCACAGATGGAGGGGAAGTCTTGGTACAGAGATGCCCTGAACACAAGGACTGTTTATGACCCTGGGGAGCCGAGGCAGAAGGAAAGGGAGCAGGGCTCACAGTGGAAAGTTACTGAGTCAGAGTGGAGAAACGTGCCTCAGCTGAGGCCCCAGTAAGGAGGTCTCTGCGTAGAGGTGCTTGGGTCTGAGTCCTTGACTGCAACTTTCTCTCCAGACGATTACATTGCACTCTAGTGGGAGGGCAGCTTCGCCAAGGACGCCTGCCAAACAGAACTCTGACATTGTCTATGCCGGGGGCTGGGAGATCACACAGGGCATTCTGGCCTGGAGCCAGTCTGCTCAGAAAGAACCGTGAGGCCTCTCCAAGAGTTTTGCATTTGACAGTGGGAAAGCCATTTCAAACTTTAAGGAATGAAATGAATACATCTGTCCTTCTAGAACAATCACTTGGGCAACAGTGTGAACTAGATGCTGGGGGGAATGAGGTGTGATGTGTGGCAGGAAGTCCCTGAGAGAGACTGAGGCTTGAACCCCATGAGGGCACTGAGGGGATGCTGCTGCCTTCAGTACAGATTAGGAACACTGCGCCAGGGGAAACGGGGAAGCTTTGCATTCCTTCCCAGTAGGAGGCACCCTACTGGGCCACAGAAATGAAAACCCTCCATGCACAGTTAGAATATGCAAATGAACTCAGGTCAGAAATCCTAGGAAGATAAATGAATGTAGGAATCACTGGCATTAGAAGTCTGCACATAGAAAATTAGAAATTGATGTCACCACAGTTAATACTGTTAAGTATATTTCCCCTTGCAAATATTTGGTGCTCCAGTAATGATACTTGTGTGCATGCTCAGTTACAACAGTTACGTCCAACTGTTTGTAACCTGATAGACTGTAGCCCGCCAGACTCCTCTGTCCATGGAATTCTCTAGGCAAGAATACTGCATTGGGTTGCCATGCCTTACTCCAGGGATTTTCCTGACCCAGGGATTGAACCCACATCTCTTAAGTCTCTTGCATTGGCAGGTGATTCTTTACCACTATGTAGGTTAGGTATATTTGAATGCAAGGGAAAAAAAAACCAACAACAACAACCCTCTCATGTGAGTTAAATAAGTAGACCTTGGAACATTTTCAAACTAAATGTTAGTAAAGAATTATTTGAGGGCAGGTCCAAATGGCAACCCACTCCAGTTATACTTGCCTGGAGAATCCCATGGAAGGAGGAGCCTGGCAGGTTACAGTCCATGGGGTCGCAAAGAGTCAGACATGACTCTTAGTTTTCTAGTAATACTGGAGTGGGTTGCCATTTCCTTCTCCAGGGGATCTTCCCAACCCAGGGACAGAACCCATGTCTCCTGCGTCTCGTACATTGGCAGGCAGATTTTTTACCACTGAGCCACCTTGGAAGCCCACCCTCTCTTCTTAGAAAGGAGAAATGTAGCTTAGTCTTGCTTTAAAATAGAAAAACACAAATGAAAACACGCATGACAGCTTTAATGGACAGTGCTGTTGTTACTGGGCCAGTGGCCCCATCACCAGCTGCTCTGAATGTTGGATACTAACACTTCACAGCCTCCTCCTCTGGAAAGCAGCCTTATGCAGATTGGAAGCCTCCTCACTGGAGAGTTACCCAGCCCCAGTGCCACCCCAGTATGGGTGTGAAAAAGTGGCTGTTTGCCAAGTCTTTGCTTCCCCATCGACTGTAGGCCACCATGCTCCTCTGTCCGTGGGATTCTCCAGGCAAGAGAATGGAGAATGGGGTGGGCTGCCATTGCCTTCTCTAAGGAGTCTTCCTGACCCAGTGATTGAGCCTGGTCTCCTGCATTACAGGCGGATTCTTTACCATCTGAGCCACCAGGGAAGCCCCAGAGTGGGGTGACCCAGGGCCAATAACCAACGTGGGGGTAACAGAACGCAGACATCTTTGCCTTAGGTGGCAGTACCTCTGTGATACAGCTTCCACTCCGCAGCTCTCTGTGGGGCCAGCCTGAGGCCAGATTCCAGCTGAGACCACATTCTGTCTTAACACTTCCTCCCTTCGCTCACATTTTCCACACTCCCTTTCCCCCCAAGGGCAAGTCTCCAAATACCACATGTACCCAAATCCCTGTCTCAGGTTCTGTTTTGAAGACAACCATAGAAATTATCTATTGGAGTAAGGTCCAGGGTAGGGAGAAATAAAACATCTTTTAATAGATAATAACTTTGAGGACTTATTTGACTTCTATTTTCTAGATAGCCACATTGGAAAGTAAAACCTTGATCGGTGAAACAATGACTTGGTTCTCATTGTCCATGATGAGAAAGTATATCCATGTCTCATGAAAACAATGCCTTTTCAGGGCAGAGCTTTAAAAATAAACATTTTATATGGGGCTTCATCCAGGTAATAGAGAGAAACGCAAAGTGAGACAACACAACATTTATACAAAAAGTGAATTTATAGTGAATTCTGTGACTGTTTTAACATTGGTTCTAGATATAAGGTAATGGAATGGCACCAATTCTAATTTGTAAAATTATTTCTTTTGCATGGGTTAAAATAACATGATTCAAGTGCACATCTTTCTAATATCTGCCTTGGTAATATTTGAATTTCTATAGCAGTGTTTTGGATTTCCCAGGTGGCTCAGTGGTAAAGAATCCACCTTCCAATGCAGGAGACCCAGGAAACTCAGGTTCGATTCCTGGGTGAAGCTGATCCCCTGGAGGAGGAAATGGCAACCCACTCCAGTATTGTTAACTGGGAAATTGCATAGACAAAGGAGCCCAGGAGACAACAGTCCATGGGATAGCGAAGAGTTGAACAAGACAAAGCAACTGAACAGCAACAAAACAATGGCTGAGATATTATCTAGAGCCCCTGAGAAGGGACTAGAAACCCTTGGTCTTGTTTAATGGCTGAACTATTATTATTTTGTCTTGGTTGGCTATTTTCTTTTGTTTCTTCATATTCTCATTTCTCTGATTAAATTTGTTCTTTGGAACTTGGGGAAAGCCTAGCAGGCTAAAGCTTTTCCACAAACAAGAGGCAGGTAGAGGGCATGGAATGGGCAGGTGATCTGTCCTAGAAGATCCTGTAGGTTCCTACCCAGTTACAAGATGTCCCCTTGGGAGCAAAATTACTCCTAGTTGACAATAACCGAACTACACATTTGTATATGTTATAGTAAGGAGTTTAGTAACATTCAACAGAGGAAAAGAAATACTCTAGCAAAATAAATAGGTGGACAGCTAATTAAATATATGCAGTTGAGAGATACTCACAAACCAAGGAATGCTGTTAGGGAACAGGTTCAGATTGAAAATTCGTTCACAGCAAAGCAATGAAACCAGTGGATGAGGAGAGCTAGCCACGTTGCCTGCAATTCCTTTTGAGTTGACTTGATTCAATTGAAGTGCTGAAGAGAGAGCACGCCCTTGGTTAGGTTTAGAGTAAGTGGAATTAAAATCATTTTTAACATTGTGGTCTGAAGTTCTTACATTGCCCATCCATGGGTAGCCATTATAACCAAGGGAAGTGGTCAGATAAGTGATAAGCAGTTCCATCTGCTGTGATTGCCACAAGCTTGCATAAGCTAGATCTGCATTTTGGAGGTTAGTAGCCTTTGTCAAATCCCTTTTCCCCTGAGAGTCATGGAAATCCTCTTTGAGCTTTTCCCCCAGGTGTTGTCTAAGGAGGCCTGCTGCAATGATGTAGACTCTTGTAAAGGTCTTACTCTCATCTGAATCCTAGCAGCAATTTCCTTCAGCAAAACAAGGATCTTTGAGTTTCAGCTTTGAAAAAAAAAAAGCATTTCTTAATCATGTGTGGCTGCTCTCCCCATAGCAGAGTTGACTTTTAAAGGTTTAACATTCACAGTTTATTAATTTCTTATGATCAGCTATGGAACATGACCAACCTTACAGAGATGGACTCTAATATTTGTGAATTATTTTGGCAATTATTTGGCTGTTAGCAGAAAAATATCTATTTAATCAGATATTGATAATCTTCTTCCAATTAAGTGCTGCAATGCCCTCTGCACAGGAAATGCATCGAAGATCAGGGATTTGGAATGCTTCGACTTCTGTGCCTTACTCAGCCAAGTGCATCTGGGCTTTTCCAAATTTCTCTGAATTGACTGCTCTGAAAACTTTACTTACCTAAATGGATCTGATCTCTTCTTAATGTGACTGTGAGGCATGACTGGGGCAGGGAGATCTATGTCGAAGATGATTCACGCCCATGGCTGCTGGCAGGGGACCTGTTATTTATCAGGTGCACCTCTTCACAAAACTCCTGAGGGTCCTCCTGACATGGCAGCTGGCTTCCCACAGAATGAGGCATCCAAAAAATCAGAGAGCAAGCAGAAAGCCACAGTATGTTTCATGATTTAGCTTTGAAGTCATACACGGTCACTTCCACTACGATTCTATGGGTTGGAAATGAATCACTAAGTCAAGCTAACATTGTAAGGAAAGGGAATTAGGGAGCACTTTGAAGGGAGCATCAAAGAAGTTGTGGGTTTATTTTGCTGCTTCTGCTGCTAAGTCACTTCAGTCGTGTCTGACTCTGTGCAACCCCATTGATGGCAGCCCACCAGGCTCCCCCATCCCTGGGATTCTCCAGGCAAGGACACTGGAGTGGGTTGACATTTCCTTCTCCAATGCATGAAAGTGAAAAGTGAAAGTGAAATCGCTCAGTCCTGTCTGACTTTTAGTGACCCCATGGACTGCAGGCCACCAGGCTTCTCTGTCCGTGGGATTTTCCAGGCAAGGATGCTGAAGTGGGGTGCCATTGCCTTCTCCAGGATTTGTTTTGAACCACCACCTAATCAAATGGTTTAATCTATCACTTTCTTAATTTACTTGGCCACAGAATTCTCTCTGCCCATAATACCTACTAGCATAGATAATAGTCCTGTAGACTAGAATATAATCAATGGAATGCTGTATTATACTTTTTTATTTTCACTCATTGAAATGTAGACAAGAAAAGATATAAATGATGTACATAAATTGGTAATTTGACAAAATATCATCTTTATGTTTTACATTTCTAATTTTGCAAATGTATCTTAACACATTTTTAGAGAGAAGTTAGTTAATGTTACTAAAAAGATTATACAATATAAAAACAATCCTTTTCCTCACATAACACTTGTAATGCTATGTACAACTTGTTATGGTTGGAGGTACTTTTGTTGTTTAAACAACATTCTATACCAAAGGATTTCCCCAAGTTCAGCATAGAATGATAACTGTTGCAGGAAGGAAGCAATGATTACAGCCTCTGGGAACATTTCTCTTGAAGAGATCTTGAGAGTTTGAAAGTACATGAATCCTCAAAATGAAAGCAGAAGGCTCAGACATGCAGAGGTCTGTTAGATACTGATACTCTTGATTAAACCAACTGAAGCTCATTTTATTTTTAAGAAAACCAGTTTGGTTTTCATAGGAACTCAGGCTTTTTGGCAATGTGAAGCAATGACATAATAGCAGATAGTTATTTCTCAGATAATTCACAATCCATTCTGTGTACTTAAATGTAAATCTTGAAAAAAAAGAAAAACTGGTATTAGAGATACAGGTTATATTGGTTTTCCATAAATTAAATGCATTCCATCTTGATGCACAATTAAGTATGCCTTTATTACATTATATAAATATGTATTTATTACATGGTTATATATATATATATATGGTTTGGAGTATATATATGAGGTATATAGTAATATATACAAACACTTTATCATCAGAAAATATTTTTCATATGAATAACATTTCTAGAAATATCTATAATTCCTTGTTGTCCAGCATGGGGAAAAAATAGACTATCAATTACCCTGTGAGAGTTGGACAGCTTAGACAACATCAGTATGCATCTTAGGTGAAAACTCTGCCAAATCTATTGTGAATCCAAATAGGATATGTTACAGGTGAATATGTGTCAGTGGTTCTTAACAGGGAAAACAATTGTGAATGATTAGCCTAATCAGTTTGGGTGGTTTGCTCCCTTGCAAAGAGTACAAATGATGACAATGCAAATCCTCTTAGTTGCCAAAGAGTTCTGCTCTATTTCATGGGCACAGGCCAGTCACTTTAAACATGTCTGCTTGAAGTCATTAATAAATGATGTGAGAGAAAGTAGATAGCTCAATAAAACACCACAACTCATAACTGGACTGGATAATACAGAAACAGTTTAGACAGCCAATACAGCAGCTAGATTTGCTTTTAACAGGATCCTCTGTTCATGGGGATTCTCCAGGCAAGAGACCCTGGACGTGGATGACAGCTACCATTAGAAGAATCCACTCCAGGCAGTAACAGTCTGGTCCTAACATCCTTACTGTATCCCTGGTGGCTCAGACGGTAAAGAATCTGCCTGCAATCCAAGAGACCTGGGTTTGATTCCTGGGTTGGGAAGATCCCCTGAAGAAGAGAATGGCTGCCCACTCCAGTATTCATGCCTGGAGAATCCCATGGGCAAAGGAACCTGGTGGGCTCCAGTCCTTGGGGTTGCAAAGGGTCAGGCATGGCTGAAGCGACTAAGCATGCTGCAAAAGCAAAGCCTGTGGCTGACCTGTGTGGTAGATCCAAAAGTGTGTGAAGTAGAAGCTGTCAATAGGCTATACATTGTGCAGCAGGTTTTCTTGAGGTGAGAGCTGAACAGGGCTACCATGTCTGACACCAGTAGTTTGTTCCACACACCTTGTGGGGGGGCGGGGAGATCAGGGACGTGGGAAAAAGGACAAGCATCAAAAGAGACCCTGAACACCAGATCTCCACTGACTGAAGGGCTGGATGTAGTTAGTATGATGACCAGAAATTGTGTTCTCATTCTTTGAAAATCCAGAACTCTCCCACTTTTATTTCAAACTGGCCTTAGTCCTGTTCGCATATAGATGCTTGTCTTGACCTCTATGACCAAAAGTGTATTTGTGACAAAGGGAAAACATTTGATATGGATGATGGAAACCAGTGAGAAAGTTTTAAAGATAAGTTGTGGGTAGATCACAGACACCTTAAGGCTGTGGTTCTTAGACTTTAATTCTATTTACAAATTGCTATGGAATATTGATTATGGCATTAGTGAATACGAGTCATTTTACCACAGGCAAGAAACCGTAATTGCACCTCACCGTGGAAATAAAAGTACAAATGATGTCCATTATTATTATTTTTTTTGAATTCTTTTTTTTTTTTTAATTTTTTTTTAGAGCTTCCATTTTATTTTACCTTACAGTACTCTACTGGTTTTGGCATACATCGACATGAATCTGCCACGGGTGTACATGAACTCCCAAACATGAACCCCCCTCCCACCTCCCACCCTACATCATCCCTCCGGATCATCCCCATACACCAGCCCCAAGCATCCTGCATCCTGCATTGAACATAGACTGGTGATTCATTGTCCATTATTTTTTAAGAGAATAGTAAATATAAAGAAAATATGCACCTTTTCACTACTTGTGTGTGCTTGTGTACTTTGTCACTCAGTTGTGTCCGACTCTTTGTGACCCCATAGCCTGTAGCTTGCCAGGATCCTCTGTTCATGGGGATTCCCCAGGCAAGAATACTGGAATGGGTTGCCATCCCTTCCTCCAGGGAATCTTCCCAGCCCAGGGATTGAACCCAGGTCTCCTGCATTGCAGGCGGATTCTTTACCATCCGAGTCACCAGGGAATTTTTTAAACTGCATCTGGATGAAACCTGCTGTGTATTATTTGCAGAGTTTTGCTTCTGCTGCCAATATCATTTCTCCAGGTAAACATATTTCACTCTATGTCATTGTCCAGTTGTAGGAAAGGCATTGTTTACTTTTCAGATCTTATGGGAGTAGGTTACTAGATTAAAAAACAAACAAACAAACTAGACAAGTCAGGACTAACCAAGAGGCTGGAAAGTTTCTGGAACTGCACAAGGTGAATGATGCTGACCATAAGTCAAACATATCAGGAAATCTTCCTTTACCTTTTAAAGAAATCTATATACCTAATGACTCTAAAATTAGACTAGGTTCAATCATATAGAATGGGTTGCTATAATTACAACATAGTCAATTACGTCTATTCGGAATCCAGATTTATTTCTTTTATCAATTAAAGTTACTAAGGAGAGTCTTTAATTAGTGCCAGCTCTCTGAGAATGAAGAATGGGAAGATTAATATTGCCTAGAATATTAGGGCTTTCAGGGGTTTTATTTGCTCCTAAGTGTATTTCCTGCTAGTCTCCTAAAGGAACTCTGTCTTGAAAACTCCATTAGAAGTAAATGTAATTTCATGGGGACTTCGCTGGTCATCCAGTAATTAAGACTCTGTGCTTCCACGGTAGGGGGCACGTGTTTGCTCCCTAGTCAGGGACCTAAGATCTTGCATGCACGGTAATATTTATGTCCTTGTAATTTCCAAAGACATATAAATATTACCCAGTATTTACAATTTATGCTCACTTCTAGGGTATTATCCTGAGGAAATAAGTGTAGGGAGGAAAAAATACCTATAAATTTAAAGATGTTTCAGAAGTGTTGATTATATAGCCAGATCCCTCAGGTATCACTAGATCACAAGAACTGATGGGGTCTCACTGTTAGTAAGAACTTGAGTCTTTTTTTGAGTTCCTGAGTCTTTCTCACGTCCTGACAAATGCTTTTCCCCAGGTATTTCTAGGAGTCTATAGAAGGGTCTCCCACATGCCTGCAAACAAACGTCCTGATGAGCATCACTCTTGCTTTGTGTCCCCCACCAGGCACTGCCATCTCCCATCAGGCGTTACCATGACTGCTCTCAGGAAGCCCTCCATCTGCAATATATGTTCTCTTCTAATGCTTAAGCTGGGCCACTGATGGTGGCAAAATGGAGAGTATCCCAAAGCAATTTTGCTTCATGACCTCAGTAGTTTACTGAGAAACTGATTGTGTAAAATATTATGTTAATTTCTACTTACGGCCCTTTACCTCTCATATAGAGAAATGAGTCCATGTGGCTGAACTGTGTACAGATTTTGAGTGGCAGCTGCCAAGCTAAACTGAAAATCAGTATTCCTTTCTGATCCTGGTGTATTGTTGCTAAAATCATCACACTGTCCCTCTATTCCAGTCTCCCATTCAGACAGGCTTCTGTCGGGTACAGGTATCAGTTAGTCAGACATAAATAGATCTACGTAAACTTCATTTGAGGCTCAAAGTTAAACTTCTGCCACATTTCTGCTATCAAAAAACTAGAAACCTGTTGATTTCTCAGTAGATTATAAGATGAAAAATTCAGTCAATGTGAATATTATAAATGCTAAATATTAAATCATTGAAAATACATGGGAAAACATGGAAATGAATGGACTCTAATGTTAAATATTTAAAAATCACTTATCAATCCCATTTTATATATCCAGAGATTATATGCTCTCAGTCACTAAGTTGTGTCCAACTCTCTGTGAACCCATGGACTGTAGCCCCACCATGCTCCTCTGTCCATGGAATATTCCAGGCAAGAATACTGGACTGGGTTGCCGTTATAGTAATAAGCATATATGAAAAACCAAGCTATATAAAAGCATATTTGGTGCATGGTACATATATTTTATACATATAAGAAAAGTTATATACACTTCCCCAAATTATTGTGTGGAGCAGAGAGAAACATATATAGTAACTTACTGACATCTGAACAGTTCACTAAAGTCCAGTAAGATTCCAAGGTTAAGGGAGGTCAGATAGAAATGATCTCAGGGCCTGGAAAGTAATTCTGATCCAGAGAATGGCTGGTGGCCAAGGTGGGAGACCACACTGCGGTATGACCCCAGGGCAGCTGAAATCTTGACTCCTGGAAGGAAGGTGCCAGGAGTATATTCAATTCAATTCAGTCGCTCAGTTGTGTCCGACTCCTTGTGACCCCATGGAGGGCAGCAAGTCAGGCTTCCCTGTCCATCGTGAACTTCTAGAGCTTGCTCAAATTCATGCCCATCGAGCTGGTGACACGATCCAACCATCTCAGCCTCTGTCGTCTCCTACTCCTGCCTTCCATCTTTCCCAGCATCAGGGTCTTTTCCAATGAGTCAGTCCTTTGCATCAGGTGGCCAAAGTACTGGAGTTGCAGCTTCAGCATCAGTCCTTTGAATGTATATTCAAGACTGATTTCCTTTAGAATGGACTCATTTGATCTCCTTGCAGTCAAAGGGGCTCTCAAAGGTCTTCCCCAACATCACAGTTCAAAAGCATCAATTCTTTGGCACTCAGCTTTCTTTATAGTCCAACTCTCACATCTGTACATGACTACTGGAAAAATCATAGCATTGACTAGACAGACCTTTGTTGGCAAAGGAATGTCTCTGCTTTTGAATATGCTGTCTAGGTTGGCCATAACTTTTCTTCCAAAGAGTAAGCGTCTTTTAATTTCATGGCTGCAGTCACCATCTGCAGTGATTTTTGGAGCCCAGAAAAATAAAGTCTGACACTGTTTCCCCATCTATTTCCCATGATGTGATGGGACCAGATGTCATGATCTGAATGTTGAGCTTTAAGCCAACTTTTCATTCTCCTCTTTCAGTTTCATCAAGAGGCTATTTAGTTCTTCCCTTTCTGCCATAAGGGTGCTGTCATCTGCGTATCTGAGGTTATTGATATTTCTCCCAACTATCTTGATTCCAGCTTGTGCTTCAACCAGCCTGGCGATTTGCATGCTATAACCTGCATATGAGTTAAATAAAGCAGGATGACAATATACAGCCTTGATGTACTCCTTTCCTNGCGTATCTGAGGTTATTGATATTTCTCCCAACTATCTTGATTCCAGCTTGTGCTTCAACCAGCCTGGCGATTTGCATGCTATAACCTGCATATGAGTTAAATAAAGCAGGATGACAATATACAGCCTTGATGTACTCCTTTCCTTATTTGGAATCAGTCTGTTGTTCCATGTCCAGTTCTAATGGTTGCTTCTTGACTTGCATACAGATATCTCAGGAGGCAAGTCAGGTGGTTTGGTATTTCCATCATTGGAAGAGTTTTCCACATGTTTTTGTGATCCACAGAGTCAAAGGCTTTGGTGTGGTCAATAAAGCAGAAGTAGATGTTTTTCTGAACTCTCTTGCTTTTCCAGTGATCCAGCATCAGATGTTGGCAAATTGATCTCTGGTTCCTCTGCCTTTCTAAATCCAGCTTGAACAGTTCACAAACTACTGAAGTCTTCTTTGGGAGATTTTGAGCATTACTTTGCTAGCATGTGAGATGAGTACAATTGTGCAGTAGTTTGAATATTCTTTGGCATTGCCTCTCTTAGGGATTGGAATGAAAACTGACCTTTTCCTGTCCTGGGACCACTGCTGAGTTTTCCAAATTTGCTGGCATATTGAGTGCAGCATGTTCACAGCATCATCTTTTAGGATTCATTTCAGTCCTTTATTGTACCCATCTTTGCATGAAATGTTCCCTTGATATTTCTAATTTTCTTGAAGAGATCTCTAGTCTTTCCCATTCTGTTGTTTTCCGCTATTTCTTTGTATTGATCACTGAGGAAGGCTTTCTTATCTTATCACCACAATTGTGTAGTCACTCACCTAAAGCCAGACGTCCTGGAATGTGAAGTCAAGCAGGCCTTAGGAATCATCACTATGAACAAAGCTAGTGGAGATGATAGAATTCCAGTTGAGCTATTTCAAATCCTAAAAGATGATGCTGTGAAAGGGCTGCACTCAATATGCCAGCAAATTTGAAAAACTCAGCAGTGGCCACAGGACTGGAAAAGGTCAGTTTTCATTCCAATTCCAAAGAAAGGCAATGCCAAAGAATGTCCAAACTGCCACACAATTGTACTCATCTCACATGCTAGCAAAGTAATGCTCAAAATTCTCCAAACCAGGCTTCAACAGTATGTGAATTGTGAACTTCCCGATGTTCAAGCTGGATTTAGGAAAGTCAGAGAAACCAGAGGTCAAATTGCCAACATCCGATGTTGGATCATGGAAAAAGCAAGAGAGTTCCAGAAAAACATCTACTTCTGCTTTACTGACTATATCAAAGCCTTTGACTATGTGGATCACAACAAACTGTGGAAAATTCTGAAAGAGATGGGAATATACGACCATCTGACCTGCTTCCTGAGAAATCTGTATACAGGTTAAGAAGCAACATTTAGAACTGGACATGGAGCAACAGACTGGTTCAAAATTGGGAAGGGATTATGTCAAGGCTGTATATTGTCACCCTGCTTATTTAACTTATATGCAGAGTACATCATGCAAAATGCTGGGCTAGATGAAGCACAAGCTGGAATCAAGATAGCTGGGAGAAATATCAATAACCTCAGATATGCAGATGACACCACCCTTATGGCAGAAAATGAAGAACTAAAGAGCCTCGAAAGTGAAGTGAAGTCACTCAGTCGTGTCCGACTCTTTGGGACCACATGGACTGTAGGCTACCAGGCTCCTCCCTCCATGGCATTCTCCAGGCAAGAGTACTGGAGTGGGTTGCCATTTCCTTCTCCAGGGGATCTTCCCAACCCAGGGATCGAACACTGGTCTCCCACATTCCAGGCAGACACTTTAACCTCTGAGCCACCAGGGAAGCCCTGGTGAAAAGTGAAAGAGGAGAGTGAAAAAGTTGGCTTACAGCTCAACATTCAGAAAACTAAGATCATGGCATCCAGTCCCATCACATCATGGCAAATAGATGGGGAAACAATGGAAACAGTGAGAGACTATTTTTTTGTGCTCTGAAATCACTGCAGATGGTGACTGCAGCCATGAAATTAAAAGATGTTTGTTCCTTGGAAGAAAAGCTATGCTTAGACATCACATTAAAAAGCAGAGACATTCTTTTGCCAACAAAGTTCTGTCTAGTCAATGTTATGGTTTTTCCAGTAGTCACATACAGATGTGAGAGTTGGACTATAAAGAAGCTGAGCACCAAAGAACTGATGTTTTTGAACTGTGGTGTTGGAGAAGACTCTTGCGAGTCCCTTGGATTGCAAGGAGATCAAACGAGTCTATCCCAAAGGAAATCAGTCCTGAATATACATTGGAAGGACTGATGCTAAAGCTGCAACTCTAACAATTTGGCCATCTGATGCAAAGAACTGACACCTTGGCAAAGACCCTGATGTGAGAAAGATTGAAGGCGGGAGGAGAAGGGGATGACAGAGGACAAGATGATTGGATGGCATCACCAATTCAATGGACATGAGTTTGAGTAAGCTCTGGGAGTTGGTGATGGATAGGGAAGCTTGTCATGCTGTAGTCCATGGGGTTGCAAAGAGTTGGACAGGACTGTAGGACTTAACTGAAGTCACAATCTCCTATAAATGCTCAGACAGGAAGTATAAGAGAAAAATCCTTACGAGTACTTCTGATTAAGTTCAACAACTCATCTCCATTCATGTAGTTTCAGGGTTACAAGACTTTCTAAAGTCTTTGTGAAATTTCAGGGAGAAACCCAATGCTGGTCCAAGGCTGTTGAGTGGAAAAGTTTGCGAGCTAAAAATATGTACAGCAATTACATGTTAGTGACCCCATTTTAAAGTGAAAGGAAATATGTCTATCACTGTGCCCTAGAGTCAGCCTAAGAGCTCAGTATACTTAGCAGTGATTCCTCAAAACTTATTCAATAACAGTCAAGATTGAGTCCATTTCCCACTGATCGCTGGGAATAAGATGTGTCTATTTGAGGTGTACAGAGAAAGAAGGAACAAAGATCTTAGAAATATTGGTCTATTGATCTATGCCCTGTGATAGCATGAGACAGGAATATCTTCTATTATTCTCACAGAAAACCTAATTTTCTTTACCTCAAGTTTCTTGTATCATTTATATAATACATATTTTCTTGGGGGGTTGAATTATAGTACTTTGAAGGTGGGTATTTTTTCATTTTATTTTCGTCTGTTCACCCATAATACCCAGTGGCTTAAACTTTTTATACATGGAAGGCACATCTCCAGGGCTGAGAGGAGAAAAGAGAGGCAGGCAGACAGCTGGTAGAAGTTGAGAGGGAGGGAGGAACTGACCTGGAAGACTTCTGAAAGCCAACGTGGCAGGAGAAGGCTGTGACACAACTTTATAATTTGTTATACTTGAGAGGCTTTGGAAGAGGTCTGCACTAGATGAGGTTGTCATCAGATGCCTACGGGTTCACTATTTTCTCAGAAACTCCAGTGTATAAGTGAGAATCAGGTTCTAAGGTCAGTTCCTTGGTAAACCATCCTCAGGCCTGGTAAGACTATCCTCCTCTCTTCACTCAGGATTACATTCCTTCACTAGAAGAGCCACCGCCACAGTCGTAACAGCCATTTAATGCTGAAAATGCACTGAGAGAAGCACACCAAAGTCAGACCTGTCAGCCTCCACAGCAGCTGGCCTGCCCACCATGTAAGCTGCAGGCCAGGAAGCCCTACTGCCTAGGCTCACAGGGCCGCCATGTTCATCCACAGTCACAGTGAATACCAGCAATCCTGTGCTTACAAAAGTACCTCAGAGGATCAACCTTGGGGAAGCACCCCGCTCCGTTCTGAGCCAAGAGCTTTCCCTTTAAGCCGACTGTATGCCACCTACCATTTTCTAGATCTGTAAGGACCACTCAGCATGGATCGTGTGACTTTACTGCTACTTTCCCTAGGTCAAGGAAGAAGCCCAATTTTCAGTTCAACCTTGAACTCTAAGACCATCCTTTCCTTTAATCTCAGATCCATCTCATCACCTGTCAGCAGCCTGGGTACCAAATATAGTAGTAGCTAGGATGTGTATCTTGGGAGCAGTAAAGAGTGGTCTTCCTCCTGTAAAGTCATTATCACCCACAACCCAGACCTGCCCTCCCCACCTTAGAAACATGCTCTGGCAAATATAATGGAGGCCAGAATAGGTGGATCCTTGAGTTTCTTTTTTTAAAAAATGAGCTTTTTCTTCAGATTAAAGGGCTGTTGAAGTAATGTCTAAATTATACAGCAGTTTCTTCTTTGCTGGATTTTTATCCAACCTCTTTGTTTTGTGCATGTCCAAGGCATATCTGTGGTGGGTCAGCAAGCTGACACCTTACACAGTCTTTGACAGGTAAGTGTTTCTGAAGACTAAAGAGCTGGGAGAGGCTTCTGACCCAGGAAGTATTTTGACTATTTGAAGGAGTCAAATATAATAGCAAGTCATTGCAGCTTTAGAACACAGAATGGAAGTTGGAAAATGTTTTGGACCTTTGCATACAATAAACCAACCTCTAGGCATTTTAGCTGGTCAAAGACAGTCTTTGGATTCTCTTATGTTATGTGGATCTAGTCAAAAATAATTAGGTAATCATCACTGGGCCAGACTCTGTATATTATGCCTGACATACTGGTCTTTAAACAATGTTTATTAAATTGAATTAAACTGAAGGCCCTTTGGAAAATTATTATTTCTTTTATTTTAGAAAAGCTGTTTAGTGATAGTCTTTGCTGAAATTTATCATGCAGAGTATTGGCAGAGAAAATGGGTCCTTAGGTTAAACTTAAGACTGAATCATAGTAGAATGGAAACTGTCCTAGTCTTGGTTCTAGGTCTAATTCTCCTACTGCTTGACTGTGTGATGACAAGCAAGGTGAGACTCAGTTTCCTCATCTTGCAGATACAGAGCTGTGACTGGCTAGTCCCTTTAAGATTGAAATTTCTGGTATTTTAATGCCTTCAAGGTCAAGGTGCCTTCTTTCGTAAGTTCCTGAGCCATTAAGATCTACCTTGCATGATAAGAGTTAGAAATGGAAATGGAAAAGGACCAAGGGCAGACCAATTCAGCCATTCAGAGATGAAAAGTAGTATGCACTCACATCACCCATGGAAGGAATGAGTGCTTAGTTCATCCTGACATCAGAGGACTCAGTTAATTTATTTCCAACCTCATCTCAGGCCAGCAAAATCCTTCCATTCAAGGCTGTGAGAGAAAAATCTAGGGCACCCTGGTCATTAATGTTTGGGACAAAAGATGTCATGACTTTTGTTCTATTCTGAGTGGCATTTCATTCAGTAGAAATTGTAAACATGCTTGGCATGTCTTAGTTGTCACTTTCCTATAGAAGATCTTTAGACAGCATGCTGGCCTGCTGCCAGGTGAGACATTTGTTCTTCTAATTTCCCATACAGAAGCTATTTATCTGTCTCCAAGGCAATTCTAACTATAGTGTCTCAGAAGCAGATTAGAAGTTTAGAGTCAAGAAAGACTGCAGGCTCTACTGGACCCAACTAATCAAATGGCTGTCAGAGGATAAATATGAGTGAAAATAAAACAGATGAGAGATTTTAACATCTACAGAATAGAGATGTAGTGACTAGTTACCCCTTAATTATTAAAATATATTTTTTCAAGAGTATACATATCATAGCTACACATTATTTAACCTCAATAGTGAGACATTTGCTTTGCTCACAGTAATTATCACATGAAATTTGCTTGAATTTTGAAACTTTGTATTTCCAGCAGAGAACAGCCTCAGCAAATACACTAAGGAGGATGAATGATTTTGTTGAAAATGCGTTTTGATTATTTTTCCAGTGTTTCAATTTATATTTCAAATTAAAATTATATTCCAAAAATATTGAAGAAGCTCACAGTAAAAGACACATGTGACAGAAGAATAAGATTACAACCAAGACTCAAATTTACATATGTGTTTCATACTAGGTTGGCATACATATACAGTCTTATTCCTTTGACTAATTGTACAAATTTGTGAATAGGCTGCCTGGAAAGATTGGGACATGTTAGATTTATTTGTTTCCCTCTGTACCGAGAGAGAGGCAGTAAATTTTACTGGGCACTTATGTATTAGGCAGCATCAGAGGCTTTATAAACATGGACATTTAAGCATCCCAAGAATTCAAGAAGGTGGATTTAATTTTTATCCTTTTGCATATAAGGAAACTATGTCTCTTAGTCATCCCAAATAATTTCCTGAAAATACACAGTGAGTGAAAGAACTGAGGTTCTATCCCAAGTGTCCTTGGACTGTAAGAGGTGTGCTCCTTTCACTATCTCCTGAGTTCCAGCCAAAATATGGAGTTCAAACAGTGGTTGAGATAAGAATCAACTTTATGCCCACTCACTACCCATAGGCTAGTAAGAACTGTATTTCACTCAGGAGCTTGATGGGGGCCTTCCCTGATAGCTCAGTTGGGAAAGAATCTGCCTGCCATGCAGGGGCAAAGTGAACAAAGTGAAGTCACTCAGTCGTGTCCGACTCTGCGACCCCGTGGACTGTAGCCCACCAGGCTCCTCTGTCCATGGGATTCTCCAGGCAAGAATACTGGAGTGGGTTGCCATTTCCTTCTCCAGGGGATCATATACAGTCTTATTCCTTTGACTAATTGTACAAATTTGTGAATAGGCTGCCTGGAAAGATTGGGACATGTTAGATTTATTTGTTTCCCTCTGTACCGAGAGAGAGGCAGTAAATTTTACTGGGCACTTATGTATTAGGCAGCATCAGAGGCTTTATAAACATGGACATTTAAGCATCCCAAGAATTCAAGAAGGTGGATTTAATTTTTATCCTTTTGCATATAAGGAAACTATGTCTCTTAGTCATCCCAAATAATTTCCTGAAAATACACAGTGAGTGAAAGAACTGAGGTTCTATCCCAAGTGTCCTTGGACTGTAAGAGGTGTGCTCCTTTCACTATCTCCTGAGTTCCAGCCAAAATATGGAGTTCAAACAGTGGTTGAGATAAGAATCAACTTTATGCCCACTCACTACCCATAGGCTAGTAAGAACTGTATTTCACTCAGGAGCTTGATGGGGGCCTTCCCTGATAGCTCAGTTGGGAAAGAATCTGCCTGCCATGCAGGGGCAAAGTGAACAAAGTGAAGTCACTCAGTCGTGTCCGACTCTGCGACCCCGTGGACTGTAGCCCACCAGGCTCCTCTGTCCATGGGATTCTCCAGGCAAGAATACTGGAGTGGGTTGCCATTTCCTTCTCCAGGGGATCTTCCCGACCCAGGGCTTGAACCTGGGTCTACTGCATTGTAGACAGAGGCTTTATCGTCCCTGGTTCAATTCCTGGGTCAGGAAGATCCCCTGGAGAAGGGAGAGGTTACCCACTGCAGTATTCTTGGGCTTCCCTTATGACTCAGCTGATAAAGAACCTGCCTGCAATGTGGGAGACCTGGGCTCGATCCTTGGGTTGGGAAGAGGCACTGGAAAAGGGAAAGGCTACCCACTCCAGTATTCTGGCCTGGAAAATACCATGGATTGTATAGTCCATGGGGTCACAAAGAGCTGGACACAACTGAGCAACTTTCACTTTCAGGAAGTTGAGGAAGAAAAAAGCCATGGTATTTGGTAACTAGAGCATCCTCGTGGAGCCTTAGGAGTGATAGCTTGTTAGTTGAGCCCACAAAGGAGCCAGAAGGAGCGTGGGCCATGGAGATCCATGCAGAGTGAACACACAGACGGATAAGGTGATAATGAAAAAGGTTGGTGCAGCCAGAAGAGCTGAGCCTCATCATTTGCATTTGTACATTTACAAAATATGTATTTATTTCTTTGGCTGTTCCAGGTCTTAGTTGTGCACGCAGAATTTTTCAGTTGTGGGGTGTGGGTTCTGCTCTAGTTCCCCGAGCAGGAATCAGAATCAAGCCCCTGCATTGGGAGCACAGAGGCTTAGCCACTGAATGACCAGGGGAGTCCCCATTTGTACATTTTTAAGTGGTACATTTTAAAGGTGTAAAATTTGTAAGGTTCATCTGGCTCCACGGGTTCTTCTTTTCTACATTACATTAGCATCTTGTGACTTCTCAGCTAATGGTTTTCCACATTTAGCTATGTAAGTTTTAGTGTTTCTGCTCACTTGCTGTATATGTAATTTATATGTTAGAACTGTTAAATTTTCCTCCACTAAAAAATTGTATTTCTCAGTTTTTATTCCTCATTAATTCTGTACATGTATGCACATGTGTCGTGCCCAACTTTTCACAGCCCCATCGATTGTAGCCTGCCAGGCTCTTCTGTCCATGGGATTTTCCAAGCGAGAATACAGGAGTGGGTTGTCATTTCCTTCTCCAGGGGCTCTTCCTGACCCAGGGACTGAACCCGCATCTGGCAGGCAGATTCTTTGCCACTGTGCCACCTATGTGTATATATTATACATGTATATGAAATTTAGACTTTTTACGTATTCCAATCTGGATGTAAGGTGAAGCATTAATGAGATGCTTTTTTCTTAAGGTTCAGTCCTCTTCTGCATGATGCCAATTTTCCCGTTTTCTGTAATTGATCCTGTCCTAGATTATCCTCGATTTTTCCTTATTACACTGATATATGTGGCTTCAAACTCACCTTTCTGATCACCTTGGAGTCAATTTATATTTGCATATCCAAATACTTGGACTCACCTGGAAGCTAAGCATATTTTGTGAACCAAACTGAATGTAACTTTTGGGAGCTAGAACTGCAGATGCTTCTGAGTGCTCCACGTCCAGGAATGCTATGCGCCACCACTGGCAGCTGCGTGGTATTCTTTCGAAGGAAGCATGTCTGTTTCCATGAGTGTACTAGGAGATCAACACCATCATTTTCTTCCCCGGGATTGTACTTAGTGACCACTGTTGGTGGCAACTGTAACAACCCTAAGTGAAGTGTAACTTTTAAAACAAGTTGTGGGTTGTATGTTTAGGGTAGGGGAATGTACAAAGAAGACAGCATCTCCCTTTCTCATGACTTATTTTATCATTTCTTTTTTTTTCTCTCTCTCTCTTTAAACATTTTACTCTATTGGAGTACAGTTGATTTACAATGTTGGATTAGTTCTGGTGTACAGCAAAGTAATTCCATTATGATATATATAATAGTATGCATCTACGAATCCCAGACTCCCAGTCCATCCCTCTCCCTCTGTTCTCTATGCTCACGATTCAGTTTTCTTTTTATGAATGAGACTTTCAGTTAAGGAAGAACGTACTGCAAACTTTTGATTAGAGAAACCATAAACAGCTATACTGGAGTTCCTCCAAAGGAGGGCAATTTCTAAAGAATTGAAAGATTTATCAGTGAGGTCTCCATGGGGGCAGATCCCCAGTTTGGGTTCAGTAGACAATGTCTGATATTTAGTCAGATTTTGTTGACCACTTGTCTTCTTAATATAGCACTTCAAGGAGAAAGGAAATTGATTATATACACATGACCTGTGTGAATGTATGATTATAACTTAAGACCATTCAACGTTGCATTCAATAGAGACTCAACATGAACTATTAAACTCTGATACCAGTATTATATTCTTCTCTCACCTTAATGTATTTACAAATAATCATTCATTTTCTACATAGGAGGACCTCGACAATCTTACAGTTAGCATGTGTGCAGACATCCAGATTTCCTGGCAAATTCTCTTTCCAAATTATGTTTAGCTTGAGGTCTAAGTCTGCAAAGTCAGCAAGCTACTACCGCTCCCCTATTTCCTCTGATTTGTTTTCCAGTTACTCTCTCCAAAGGTGGCTGGACCCTTAAGGGTTATCACTAGCTCTAGCGGATGCTTTCTGCCCTGCCAGGCGTCCTGCAGTTGGGTTAGACTGCATCCTCACAGAAATTGCCTGAAATTAGGGAATCTTTAACAACTCTGCTTATCAGTTTAATCTTAAAAGATCTCAAAGAGTGTGAACTTTAACAAATATATATTGCTTTAAGTCAACGTATAAACAAAATTCTACTAATTAGAGTTCTTCTTTTTTATTTCTGAAACTCTGAATCACTAGCTACAGTTACCTCTAGGCTAGGTTCTGCTGGGTCTAAGAGGGTTACTTTGGTAATATACTAATTATTCAGAAAATGTCAGAACAAACTGCAAATACAGTTCAAGAGATGGTCCAGTGGTATAGAATCTGCCTGCCAATGCAGGAGAAACAGGAGATGCAGGTTTGTTCCCTGGGTTGGGAAGATCTCCTGGAGAAGGAAATGGCAAGGCACTCCAGAATTCTTGCCTGGAAAACTCCATGGATAGAGGAGCCTTGTGGTCTACAGTCCATAGGGTCACAAAGAGTCAGACATGACTGAGCATGCACACAGCACAACAACACTCACACAAGTATATTTTTAACATATAGTATCAGCTCAACTAAGCAACATTTTGGAAATTACTCTTCTCTAATGAATTATTAAACAAACAGAAGGGCTTACAAATCTGGTAAGACTTTGGGTTTGTTTTTTGGTTGCTTGTGTGAAAAGTCAGCTGAAAGACAATTGGGAGTCTTTTATCACTGCTTGAATGCACTTTTTCAGTAGCTACTCATTATTTTGTCTGTTCTGCAACTTTCACACCCTTCCTCTAGTGACAGTGCCCCAACTTTCTTTGGAGAAATATTCCTCCCCATTCTATCTGGTTGTGTTGGTGCCTGCAACTAGAATGTTCCATCCATGTAGACATGTTATATGGTGCTGGCCAGCATGACTAGCTTCCTATTACATGTGCCTCTCCAAAATTCCTATATGCTGGAAGAAGTTTGTAGACCATGTATGTCTTTTTCAATTTGTAATTATGAATTCCTTACTCAGTACTAGTCTCTTCCAAAGATGCTCATAACAGCAATCACAAAGACAGAGATTTTTATAGCTCTGAAGGCTCAGATAATTCCTAATACGGGACTCTGAAACACTCCACCGAAGTGCTGGTCTTTTTCTAAACTCACGGTCCTATTATAATCATATACGTTTTCAGCCTTTTGCTTACATCTCATACTGTATCCCTCCCACACTTGTCAGTTTTTGTTAAGAGGTATTCTCTACCAGGAAGCTCAAAGTTTGGTCCACAGGACACTCTAGACTAGCTGCACAGATCAAGGGAATCCATTTTAAGTTGGTAGAAAAACAGAAAAAAAGTTTCAAGATTACTTAATTGAAAAATGTTTGCCACAAACCTTCTCTTCCCTTCCAGAGAGAACTGATTTCCTAAGAAATTGATAAATCTGTTGAACCTGTGAAGAAATTAACCACAAAATTAACATCAAACTTTTGACAATTGATTAATTTCCTGAACTCACACATAACGTGAAACAAGTCAAATTCTCTGTACATCCTTACTGGGTTGTGTAACTGCTGACTTGCAATAATTCATTCTCTGCAATGTGCCTCCAGCATTTAGAGGACCATCCCGTTTTATGCCAAGTCAGTTCTCAGTTACTTGCATGAAAAGGCAAGAAGCCAGAGACTCACAGTGAAAGTTGAAATTCTCTCTTGACATGAATTTGAGCAAACTGCGGTAGATAGTGCAGAGAGGAGCCTGGTGTGCTGCAGCCTACTGGCTCATAGAGAGCTGGACACGACTTACTAACTGAACAACAGCAACTGGGATGCCAGATGTTAGACCTGGGGTCCAACTCCCACAAGCAGCTCCAAAATATGACCAATAGAAAGCTGCGCCTTCTGTTCAGTCTCAGCTAAGTGCAGCATTCAGAGGAAGTACACATCCGAATGTCCAGAAGGAATGCAAAACAACTGAAATCTTATGTGCCAGGGCAAAGGGAAGGATTTCATGTCATGCCATGAGCCAAAAGTATTACATGTATGTTCTTTCACCCCCTTCCTCAAAGGTCTTTTTATTACAGTATGACACCTACCACCCACCACATCCACAATTTTTCCTCTCTTCTGACTACCCTAATTTTTCCCCATATAGTTTTTTTCCCCCTCTGTTTCTCCTATTTTCTTTTCGTTTTTTCCTTCCATTGGTTCCTTGTCCTTCCCAGCAGAATTCAATGCAGACTTTCTAAACTTTTATATTAGAGGTCCGGTCACGAGACAAAAACAAGAGCACAAAGAACTTAGTGTTAACTAGGAATAAAGTTGGTAATTAAGAAAATGGAAAGGTAAAAAGAAAGCTTTAGGGTATTGTAGAGGAGCAACCACAAGAAGCCACGCCCACTCCAGCAATGACATAAAAAAGATGATGGTGAAATCACTAAAGCTTAGAAACCTAGGGAATAACTCCAGGTAGCTAAAACTGTGACCGCTTCTACAGGTCTTGAGAAAACTGAAGTCTGTGTCCAGTTACTGCTCTGAAAAGAAACTCCCCCTCCGGAAGAAAGAAATTTTGCTACAGTGACTTTCACAGAAAAGGCAAGCAGAGAAATAGCCCACAGGAAGCACAGGGGAGGGAGCAAGTCTCTTGCACCTCTTTGGGAAGGGAAAGTCGCTCAGTTGTGTCCAACTCTTTGTGGCCCCATGGTCTATATATAATCCACGGAATTTCTTGAGGCCAGAATACCCGAGTCGGTAGCCTTTTCCTTCTCCAGGAGATCTTTCCAACCCAGATATTGAACCCAGGTCTCCCGCATTGCAGGCAGATTCTTTACGAGCTGAGCCACCAGGGAAGCCCAAGAATACTGGAGTGGGTAGCCCATCCCGTCCCCAGTGGATCTTCCTGACCCAGGAATCGAACCGGGGCTTCCTGGATCCCAGGCAGATTCTTTGCCCGCTGAGCTGCCAGGGAAGCTCAAACTGTATTAGCTCTTGCGCCCTCTACTGGCAGAGCCTGGCGTAGAGTCAGGTGGCCAAAACAAAACGGGGTTCACGGAAGCTCAAACTCCGCGTCGCGGACAAGTGACACGAGGGTGTATTTAGAGTTGGGGCGGTAGTGCAGTAACCGGCATAGTCTGCCCCTGGCTACTTCGCATCCGCAAGCAGTATTCAACACATGTTTTTCCTTTCATACAATAAAATATGCTGTTTCTGCCTAAGACGATGCAACTACCTTCACAAATGAAGACATTATCACAAATGAAGACATTATCTCTCTCCAAAAAGGAGTTACAAAGTCTAATAACCAGTGTATCCATTGTGGGCCTCTGTGTATTACTCTTTAAATTCAGTCACAAACGCGTCCAAATATTCTGTTACTTAAAGACTAAACAGTAAAGTCAACCTCCAATAAAACTCGTTTAAATTAATGATGAAAGAGGAGACAAAATAAAATAGTTAATCCGTGTAAATGTATAAGTACACAAAGATATCGATATATGGATATAAAGACACACACCCTCACAGACAAAGCAAATAAGAAAATGGTGTCTACTATTCTTTTAAGTTTTGTAACTAGTCAAGAGGCCACAGTAGATACATATGTAACTTCCTTCTTGCAATACACATTCGAAATCTTTTTGCTTGCTTCCCCTCATTTAGTTATTTACCTGGTTAGGGCGCAGAAGGCAATGGCACCCCACTCCAGTACTCTTGCCTGGAAAATCCCATGGATGGAGGAGCCTGGCAGGCTGCAGTCCCTGGGGTCGCTAGGAGTCGGACACGACTGAGCAACTTCACTTTCACTTTTCACTTTCATGCATTGGAGAAGGAAATGGCAGCCCACAGTGTTCTTGCCTGGAGAATCCCAGGGACGGGGGAGCCTGGTGGGCTGGCGTCTCTGGGGTCGCACAGAGTCAGACACGACTGAAGCGACTTAGCAGCGGCAGCAGGGCACTCAAATTCATTCCTGGAGGATCTGAATTCTTACTGAGTTTGTCTTTTGTTACCGGTTGCAGTAATTTTCTATTAACTTTTATTTCTGTAGAAATGCTGTATGGAATACAATGACAGATGGAAAAAAAACAAACAAACACCTTTTGTAAGTCCATGAAAGGGAGCTCTGGAAAAAACATGATATGCAGCAAAGAAAACTGATGTCCAGAGTATGTATTCGTTTCAGCGAAGACAAATCAGTAGTCACGTGGGAAGAAACTCAGTGTCACAGGTCTGTTATCAGGTAACGTATGGTCTGTCTGGTCCCCGCTTTTGGCAGGTGAGGCATCTAGCCTTGGTGAGGAGAAGTCCATGCTGCTGAAATCATGCGTTGTCCCTCCATCCCTATCAGCATTGCCGCCACTGGCTAACTGGCTGCCGTGTGCACCCATGGTCATCCTAGGGATAAGATCAGAGAAAGCGGACAACTAAATGGA
The DNA here is from genome assembly GCA_006410675.1 of Oreotragus oreotragus. Classification (NCBI taxonomy): domain Eukaryota; kingdom Metazoa; phylum Chordata; class Mammalia; order Artiodactyla; family Bovidae; genus Oreotragus; species Oreotragus oreotragus. The sequence goes on along the minus strand of SJYX01012038.1, from coordinate 11,840 downwards.
CCACACGATGTCTGATCACTGTGTGGAGTACACTTTGGCACTTTTCCAGGCTCCTCCTGAGTGATACTATACTGCTGCATTTGTCCACTTTCAGTGGGGTCTGCATGCTGTGTAGAACTATCTGTAGGCTAGGAGTGAGTGGCGTTTTTCCTCACTTCCCTGTTATAAAATTATGGAATCTTAAATGAGAAGATGATGCTAGTAGAAGCTGATGTCAAAGAAGCATGAAGCACCTGCTCTTGCAACTAGCTAGTGCCGTTTGGACCCGCCCAAGGGCAATCTCATATATGCCTTTACCAAATGCCTTTACCCACTGTTAACAGGTTGCTTCACTTGTATCTTAGTGAGTTAAGCAGCACTGAGCATACTGGAAATCTCAGGTTGCATGGCCACTCAGAGTCCCATGGTTCTACGTTCAGCCTCTCCCCATGGTTCGATGGTAAGCCAGAAGCTGTTTCTCAAAAGAAAAACAATTATCAGCAAAAGAGAGTATAGACTTTCTCCAACATTCTAAAGGTCTGCAATGAAATTATTCCTCTTGGTGTTTATCAGAGGTTCCACATCTGTATTTGTCTTGATACCTCAAGTATCACTGGATCCACTGGGTCATTAGGTAAAAGTGAAATAAGTGGTTTGTACTGTACAGGACCAAAGGCTTCTCTTAACTCTGGTCCCTTCCTCCCCAAAGGCACCCTTTTAAACTTCAGAGTAACACATTCAAATCTGGTGTACGTTGCTTCAAAACAAACAGGCCATCAAACACTATTTTTTCATTTTTACTGGAAGGTGTACAAAGTGAGTTTCACTGTCGAGAGCTAACTGGATAGTCCTCCGACCACTTCACTTGAAGTGGCAGATGCCTGATATTTTGCTTGGTTTATCTCCCGCTTTCACATTCACGTATGAGGAGGCATCTCAAATACTTCTTACTTATGCAAATTATATCCAATCAGCAAAATGCTCTCAGTGGCAATGAAATCAGGAATTTCATCTCAAATAGGACATTTCCTATTTTCATACCTGGTTACAGAAGAGAGTCATCACAAGCTTTTCAGAGTTGCAGGTACTTCACACATGCATGTGTTTCTCAATAGCTGAGGAAAGGGAATGCCTTCTGAGCCCTGTTGGGAGATGTTGTTGACATACTGGTGTACAGTTTGCATATGATGTAATTTCTCCAGTATTTGTGTCTCCCTAAGCCTTTTAAATTAAAAGACACTTGCTCCTTGGAAGAAAAGCTATGACAAACCTAGACAACATATTCAAAAGCAGAGACATTCCTTTGCCAACAAAGCTTCATATAGTTAAAGATATGGTTTTTCCAGTAGCCACGTATGGATGTGAGAGTTGGACCATGAAAAAGGCTGAGCACTGAAGAATTGATAGTTTGGCACTGTGGTGCCGGAGAAGACTCTCGAGGGTCCCTTGGACTGTAAGGAGATCCAACCAATCCATCCTAAAGGAAATCAGTCCTGAATATTCACTGGAAGGACTGATGCTAAAGCTGAAGCTCCAATACTTTGGCCACTTGATGCGAAGAGCCAACTGATTGGAAAAGACCCTGACACTGGGACTGATTGAGGACGGGAGGAGAAGGGGACGACAGAGGATGAGATGGATGGATGGTATCACTGACGCAACGGACATGAGTTTGAGCAAGCTCTGGGAGATGGTGAGGGACGGGGAAGCCTGGTGTGTTGCAGTCCATGGGGTTGCAAAGAGTTGAACACGACTGAGTGACTGAACATCAAAAAGCTTTTGAATTCCTTTTGCTACATCTTGCCATGAAAGTTTTGCCCTCTCTATCTCAATACACCAAGGAAACTGCTTGAGTCATTTCTAGCTCTATGGCCTAACACATTAAATCTGGACTCTTTTAAAACTGCAGAAGCAACTGACAAGGGGTTAATCTCTAAAATATACAAACAGCTCATGCAGCTCAGTATCAGAAAAACCCAAGCAGCTCATCAAAAAATAGGCAGAAGATATAAATAGATAATGCTCTAAAGAAGACATTCAGATGGTAAAAAGTCCATGAAAAAATTCCCAACATTACTAATTTTTAGAGAAACACAAATCAAAACTAAAATGAAGTATCATCTCCTACTCATCAGAATGGTCATCATCAAAAATTCTATCAACCATAAATTGCTGAACAGGGTGTGGAGAAAAGGAAACCCTCCTCCACAGTTGGTGAGAATGTAAATTGGAACAGCCACTATGGTGAACAGTATGGAGATTCCTTAAAAAACTAAAAATGGAGTTACCATATGACCCAGAAATCCCACTCCTAGGCATATATAAATGAAGAAAACCACAATTCACAAAGATACATGTTCACCAGTGTTCACTGCAGCATTATTTAACCATGGGCAGGACATAGAAGCAACCTAAATGTCCATCCACAGAGGAATGGATAAGGGGGATGTAGTACTTATATACAGTGGAATATTACTCAGCCATGAAAAAGAACACAGTAATGCTATCTGCAGTTATAAAAGGGACTGAACATCTGCCATTTTTAGCAACATGAAAGGACTTGGAGGGCATTATGTTAAGTGAAATAAGTCAAACAGAGAAAGACAAATGCTGTAGGATATCACTTGTATGTAGGCCCTAAAAGATGCAACAAACTAGGAACTATAACGAAAAAGCATCAGACTCACAGATATAGAGGACAAGACCCCACCAATGGGGAGAGGGCATGTGGGGTGGTGAAGTGGGAGCAGCGACTAAGATAAGCTACAGGGACACAGTGTACCACCAGGGGCATACAGCCAATACCTAAATGTGTTTAATAACTATAGAGTGTAACCTTTAAAAAACCGTATAGCAATTTTTAAAGCTAAAAAACACTATGGTAAAATTTCACCCCATCAGTAAATTCGGTCTGATTTTCTTCTACATCCTATCTTCTTCATTCTACCTTCCCCACCTAGTACTGACTTTGGCTCATAGTCCCTAGGTTTCTATCAACATATTTTTGCAAAATCATACAACTGTTTTAGTGTATAAACTATTTCCCTCAGGTCAGATTTTGTACTTGACCAGTAGAACATGTTGAGATCTGACCCTACTTATAAGTCTAGTGGCAACAAGAGATGGTGGAGATTAATTGTGAACAAAATGCAACTCCACTTGCAAAGCAACAGCCCCTGGTTAGATGTTTGCAAGTTTTCAAGCAAGGAAAGGCTAACGTTTTCAGACAGAGACAGGCAATCAGCTCCTGTAGACAGGGGAGACTCAGTGACTAGGGTCTAAGATTCTCAGTCTCATCTGAGTCTGACTTGATGTGTTTATTTTAAATAGCTTAGCCCCTCTTCTTCCTAATTAAGACCCCAACTTTCTTGTGAGACACTAGGTGAGGCTGTGAATTCAATTCTGCTACACACACAACATTTTGAGTTTAATTTTTTGAAATATTGTTTCTGTGCCTGCCAAAAAGAAGAGAGAGACTCATTTAGGGTTGGCATAGAGGATTCATGATTCTCTGGCTATGATTTGAGCTGAAAATTTAAAGACCTGTATTTGTCATTTCCATACTATAAGCATTTGAATGCACGCGTAAAAATGCATCCCATATCACAATCTTTATAGGCATCCTTATTCCCACAAACCACATACAGACGTAAGACCCTTGATTAAGTAGACACTTCATCCCAGTCTTCCCTGGCTTCCTGATGGCTCAGACAGTAAAGCATCTACCTGCAATGCAGGAGACCCAGATGCTATCCCTGGGTCAGGAAGATCCCCTGGAGAAGGAAATGGCAACTCACTCCAGTATTCTTGCCTGGAAAATTCCATGAATGGAGGAGCCTGGTGGGCTATAGTCCATGGGGTCCCAAAGAGTTGGACACAACTGAGCGACTTCACTTTCACTTTCTTTTCATCACAGTCTACCGCAAATAGTAACTTGATTAACTGTAATGAGGCTACTTGCCATGGGCTATTAGAATCTCATCGCTCCCTAACAAGAACCTACTGTACAGGACAGGGAACTCTATTCAATGCTCTGTGGTGACCTAACTAGAAAGAAATTCAAAAATGAGAGGATACGTATACGTATAGCTGATTCACTTTGCTGTACAGTGGAAAGGAACACAATGTTGTAAAACAACTCTACTCCAATGATAACTTAAAAAAAATCTCATTTCCCATTGGCAAGGAACTCAAGAATATGACCAAACTAATCCCAAAATAATTTGGAGGATCCGGTATCCTGAAATGACCCCTGGAACAGTAATTTCTGGTAAGTAAGGGCTCAGTCCCGAGTCAGACACAGTGCTACCTATTTGAACCAAGAAATTTTAATATAAAGAATGATTAACTAATTATAAACTTCTTCAGTAGATAAAGAGAAGAATGCCAGTATAATACTAAGATATCTAAGACACCACCTGCAGAAAGTAGATGCCACCCTTAGGGCTGAGGTAGCAAGGAGAAAAGGCTGAAATGATCAAAACTGAAAGCTTAGTTTCTAAGTTTAATACTTTCTGTGGAGCTGAAATACAGGCATTAGAAGAAGAAACGTCACTCAGCTAGAGCTGGGATACCCGAGCTCTGTGGACCTGGGACCCAGGTCTCAGGACAGGGCGCATCAGACAGTTCTTGCTGGGGTTTTGGGGTGGAAGACATAATGACACTGATTCTGCAAGTGTGATTAAAAACTATGAATTGGTTTCAGTTGCTGCCGTGGGGAAGTAATAAACTTGCTACGCGGTGAAGAAACAATTCTGAAGCGATGTTCATGGCTACTGCCCTCAGAGGAATAAAAAGTGCTGCTTGTTCCTCCTGTAGCCTTGTGGACTCTCTCTGCCTTCTCTCCTTGGCAGTGGTTAATAACGTGCAGCTGGCAAAGCCAGCGTGGTCTGCAGAGCTCAGCATCACAAAGCTGAGCAGAGAAGGGTGAGTCGGGAGCTGAGGACAACGACAACTGTCACAGGCTTCTTCGAATCCTGCTCTTCTGCCCATTGGCTTCATAAATCCAAAGCAGGAATCTGTTTAGGAAGTAGACAAAGGGAGAGGAACCTACATCACTCTGATGTTCTATTTTCAATTAAATAAAGCCACATTGCTCCTGATGCTAGAGGCTGTGCTCAATCGCTTAGTCATGCCCGACTCTTGGCGGTCCCATGACTGTAGCCTGCCAGCTCCGCTGTCCATGGAATTTTCCAGGCAAGAATACTGGAGTGAGTTGCCACTTCCTACTCCAGGGGATCTTTCCCACTCAGGGATCAAACTTGCATCTCCTGCATCAGCAGGTGTATTCTTTACCACCAGCTCCTCCTGGGAAGCCCGAATCTAGAGGCATTTGGTACTATTTTTGTGCTATTTACAACCTACTCCTCTTAGCTTTTCTGGTCTTACTGCCACCTCTCTTTTCTTTTTTTTTTTAAATTTAATTTAATTTTATTATTATTTTACTTTACAACACGGTATTGGTTCTGCCATACGTCAACATGAATCCGCCATGGGTGTACACATGCTCCCCATCCTGAACCCCCCTCCCGCCTCCCTCCCCATTCCATCCCGCTGGGTCGTCCCAGGGCACCAGCCCCGAGCATCCTGTATCTTCTCTCTCTTCTGTGGCGTCTCTGATTTCTGTCAAGTCTCATTCACAGCCTTTTGGCTTCACCAGCTTTTCCTCAAACCTGCCCTTTCTCCCATATTTGCCTCAGTAAATGGCATTAACTTTTATAACATCCAAGCTAGAAATGGAAAAGTTATTCCCCACAGGCTGGAGTTATCTTCTCCAGCCTGTGCATCCAGACAGATAATAAAACCTGTGTGTTCTGCTTACCCCCTAATCATTCTCACATATCTTCCCTCACTTTCTTTCATTTTGCCCCTAATACTGTTAAGGTCGTCATCATTAGCCCCTTCTAAGTCATTTCCCTGCCTCTATTCTAATCCAGGTACCACACTTTCCTGTGTAAATTCTATGCTTTCTATCGCTTCTGCTCTGTGGTTTTTCACCCAAAACTGTGCTAGAATCACCAGAAGAACTTTACAAAATACAGATGCCTGACACCCTACCTCTAGAGGCTTCATTTAAACTGATCTGGACAGGTGTCCAGGCTTTGATGTGTTTTAAACTTTCCCCGGTTGATTCTAATGTTCAGCCAAGGGGAACCATGGCTTGAGCTGAAGTATCCAGTGCTTCTTATAAATTGTCTCGTTGCTGTTTCTCAAACCACATGTTGCACACCTTTCTCATAATACACCCTGTGGCCCAGTCTTAATAAACCAGTTGCTTTCTGGCCTCAAATGTTCTCCCCACCGCTTCTCTTCTTTAAAAATTCAGAACCTGAGACTCAGCCTAGGCACCCATTTGGGAAATGCCTGCAGTTGATTCTTGAATAACATGAGTCTGAACCAGGAGGGTTCACTTATACATGAATATTTTTCAGTAGCAAATGTGATGGTAATACACAATCCATGCTTGATTAAATCCATGGATGGGGAAGAGCCCCAGTCATCAAGGATGGACTATAAATTATGTGTGAATTAATCCCCACATTGTTCAAAGATCAACAGTATTGCCAACTCCTAACATTGTAAAATTAACAGGTAAGAGCACAGGTTTTGGAGTCTGAGCATTATAATCTCAGCTCTAACAGGTGAGATTTACAACAGCTATGTGGCCTCAGGCAAGTTCCTTAGCCAATCTAAGCTTTAAATCCTTATCTGTAAAATGAAGGTAATATCTGCCCTAGAGGGCAGGTATACTAAATAAATAATGTATTTGCACTGCCTATCATAGTGACTGGCAGTAGATATTATCCTAAAATCATCAGCTGCATACACTTTGTATTGTCTTTATCCATCATCAGTTGTAAGCACAGCATTTGTAGGGACTATATTTTTCATTTGGTGGCTCCGACGGTAAAGCGTCTGTCTACAATGAAGAAGACCTGGGTTCAATCCCTGGGTTGGGAAGATCCCCTGGAGAAGGAATAGGTAATCCACTCCAGTACTATTGCCTGGAAAATCCAATGGACAGAGGAGCCTGGTAGGCTACAGTCCATGGGGTCGCAAAGAGTCGGATATGACTGAGCAACTTCACTTTCACCGCAATACTTAACACAGCAGCTGAAACATCATAGATATTAAAAAAAAAAAAACCCTATTAAATGAATTAAGATATGGTCCCTGTTCTAGATGTCTCAGAGTCTATTAAGAGAGATAGTCAGAAAACTAATTTAACTCTTTAATTTTTGTTCATCTTTTATCTCACCTGCAGCTATTATGTGATGTGTGGCTCACATAGATACTCATATATTTTAAAAATTATCTTCCATATGATAAGTGATAGAACACAGAAGTTTTCCTTAATCTATAAATTATTGGTCATCTGAGTTCCTATTTGAACACAATATACCCAATTTTTCCAATAATACTTACTGAGTATCACATGCATCAAGAATCATTCCCTACACGGGGGGGAGATTTGTGAACCTGTATGCTGGGATATCACCCATTTGGTGGTGGACATCTGTTAGATGGGTGGAAGAGGATGGAAGGAAGGAAAGAAGGGAAAAACGAATGAAAGGAAGGAAGGAGGAGGTGAGAAAAAGAGGGAGGAAGGGAGGAAAGAAGGAAGACTGACCTCTGAGCTGGCTGCTTCCCCACACCCTCCTCTGCCATCTCCACTTTTACAAATTCAGTTCAGTCACTCAGTCGTGTCCAATTCTTCGTGACCCCATGGACTCCAGCATGCCAGGCTTCCCTGTCTATCACCAACTCCCCAGAGCTTACTCAAACTCAAGTCCATCGAGTCAGTGATGCCATCCAACCATCTCAACCTCTGTTGTCCCCTTCTCCCGCCTTCAATCTTTCTCAGCATCAGGGTCTTTTCAAATGAGTCAGTTTTTTTCCCATCAGGTGGCCAAAGAATTGGAGCTTCAGCTTCAGTATCAGTCCTTCCAATTAATATACAGGACTGATTTCCTTTAGGATTGACTGGTTTGATCTCTTTGCAGTCCAAGCAACTCACAAGAGTCTTCTCCAACACCACAGTTCAAAAACAACAATTCTTTGGTGCTTATGGTCCACCTCTCACATCCATACATGACCACTGGAAAAACCATAGCTTTGACTAGACGGATCTTTGTCAGCAAAATAATGTCTCTGCTTTTTAATATGCTGTCTAGGTTGGTCATAGCTTTTCTTCCAAGGAGCAAGCGTCTTTTAATTTCATGGCTACAGTCACCATCTGCAGTGATTTTGGAGCCGAGAAAAATAAAGTCTGTCACTATTTGCAGGTTTCCCCATCTATTTGCCATGAGGTGATGGGATCAGATGCCATGATCTTAGCTTTTTGAATGTTGAGTTTTAACATTCAGTTTTTTCACTCTCCTCTTTTACTTTATAAATTTCATCTGTATATTTCTTTCTCTTTTTAAAGAAAGTCTACAATCTCTTAAGACCTATTTCAAATGCCACTTTGCACAAAGGATCTCCAGCGGGAATGAATCCTATGTCAGTAAATGTGTGATCGTTGTATTTTGTGTCTGTATCACACTGCCTTCATCCCCTGCTGGAGACGCTTGCTCTACCTCTGACTCTTCCAACAGACTCTGCTGTTTGAGGCAAGGGTGACGCCATGTATCTTCATACCCCTCATGATATGTAGCATAGCTCAATACACATGGTAGTTATCCATAGTGGTTAACTAATTTTTATTGCAATTTTACATATTATCGAGGGTTTTTTTTTTTTTTTAAACTCTCTTTATACCCTCACTTACTGGAGTATTTGTACCACAGTCAACAGGCTTATCATCACTATCATCACTTATCATAACAGCATAAATGCTATTATGATTTGAGAAATTGTAAAAATTAGTTGAAAAGTAATGATCTTCTTTCCTTAAACTAAATGGGAGAAAACACAAGCACAGAATCACTTATCTTTAAAACTTCTGCAGTGACGGTAGAGAAATGCCATAGAAAAACACATATTTCTGAAACCTCAATTTCCTGTGAGTCATCCTTGGGGAAATACAATATGAAAAGAATCAGGACAGATTCCAGGTGGGAGGGTTCCTTGAAACACCCTCAAAGTTGGATGAGGGTGTTCTGTAAATTGTTTGTGATTTATTGATCTGTACTGTGTCTAGCCAAGAAATGTGTGATCCAGTCTGGTCCCTCTCTCGCTCCTATCCCTCTTCTCTAAACGGTTTGCTGTGAATTTGCCTAAATAAAGATTTTTTGTTTGTTTGTTTGTTGTTTACAGAATTTAATAACAATTACTGAGAACCTTTTTAGAGTCGTTCCTTTAAATCACTTGCTTTGAGAGCACTATATGTTCAGCCTTATTTTTTTTTTTTATTACAAGCATTAATTTGCATTCTAAAAAGAAGCAATACAACATGGAGATTAAGAGCACAGAATCTGGACTTAAATTTCCTGGGCTTGAATCCTAACCACATTATTATGAGCTTTGTGGCCATGAACAGGTTATTTAACCTCTTTGTCCCAGTTTTCCAATCTTACCTGTCTTTTAATATGTATTTGAACCACTAGATTAATTAATACATATGGATTTCTTAGAATAGGACATAATCACTCAATAAGAGTAAATACTCAATAAGTCTCAGAGATTATTATCAAAATTATTAAAATTTTAATCTTTCCAACTTTACCCCAAGTATGCTTCTTTTTCCCTTCCCCCTTTCTTCCTTCCTTCTCCCCTTTCCTTCCTTTTTGACTGTTTATTAAGAAATACTATTGAGGAACCATAGTATTCCAAGCTTCTCTATGTGCTGGAGAAGAAGGCAAGAGCAATACAGACAACCTTCCTTGCATGAAGAGGAGGCTTTGTTCATGAGGAGGAACCTGACAATAAACAAACAGATCTATAGCACAAGAACAGAGAGCAACGACAGATTCATGTTAAGGAAAACAAGACAAGGTACAGTGAATACATGACTGTTTCAAGTACAAAGGGGGGCAATGATACATGGAAATATGAACTGTACTAAGGTGGATGACTTTTGGATTTCACAGTGTATTACCTCTGCTTGCTGTCTTAAACTTATGACAAGAAGTGCTGATTTAAACATCAATACTTTGCTTTGTCAACTTGCATTTTTTCCTGGGATATTCTGCCCAGACCATCATAAAACAGAGCTAAGTCGGACGGAAAGGACCTGGGGCCTTGACACTTGCTTCTGGGTCTGCAGGGAATCCATAGACCCGGAAAAGCAATGAGGGAGGGCAGTTCCATGTCTGCTCAACATTAGCGAGGTCTTGGTTAAGCAATAATAATAATGACAGCATCGTATGAATTTTCAAGTTGAAACTTCAGGAGGTTAAGCAACTTGCTTTGTTTTTATAATTTGTAAAATGGGAACTGAAAAACTTCATGGAGTAGTTGCAGATATTAAAGTTAATTGCTAAAAGTGAAGAATGAGTGATTCAAACCCATCATGATTGGACTCTAAAGGCCGTGGTACTCCACCAGGCAGCCCTCTGGATCCCAGAGGGCAGACTAACATCAGTATGGAGGAAGATAGGAAAGTACTTGACACAGGCTGTGAGTGCTATCTGAAGCAACAGGACTCATCAGGACAGAAAAAGTCCTCAGACTGAAGGAACCAAAGTGCTTGTCATTGAATTAAGACAGAAACTGAGGCAAAAGGGAAGAGATTTGGAACATGGATTAGGAATGCAGATTATTAAGAAGTCCAGTTATCAGAAAAGAGTCTCAGGTTGATATGAAATTAACAGCAAAGTCTGCTTCCTGATTCACCATAAACTCTATAGGCCTTTATATCCCCCATATAGGGCTGAAGTCAGCCCTGATGCTTAAAGTATAGTAAAGACATGCAGAGGTAAGAAAACAGTTATTATGATGTTGAGAAAATATGTATATCACTGTTTTCCATCATTAGTGTTGACTATGAGTTAATTCCATGGGATTTTCCAGGCAAGAATACTGGAGTGAGTTGCCATTTCCTTCTCCAGGGAATCTTCCTGACCAAGGGACTGAACTAGAATCTCCTGCATTGCTGGCAGTGCCCTGAATTGCAGGTGGATTCTTTATCAACTGAGCCACCAAGGAAGACCAGTTTTTAAATAGAAATAGATACCATTTAATTCACCTGAATGTTTCTATTAGTTACAAAGTTTCAGAGGCAGACACTGTAGAGTAGAAAGCACACAGGACTTGAAATTGAAGTCTGAGTTTTGAGTTCGATTCCCAACCAATGAGACTGTATACTTCTCATTTCATTTCTCTTAGATTCTACAACTACAAAAGTGACACCATTCTTGATTCATGTTGTTTACAAAATTGTTATTAAGATAATATGTATGGAGAACAATGTGGAGATTCCTTAAAATATTGGAAATAGAACTTCCTTATGACCCAGCAATCCCACTGCTGGGCATACACACCAAGGAAACCAGAATTGAAAGAGACACATGTACCCCAATGTCCATTGCAGCACTGTTTATAATAGCCAGGACATGGAAGCAACCTAGATGTTCATCAGCAGATGAATGGATAAGAAAGCTGTGGTACATATACGCAATGGAGTATTGCTCAGCCATTAAAAAGAATACATTTGAATCAGTTCTAATGAGGTGGATGAAACTGGACCTGATTATACAGAGTGAAGTAAGCCAGAAAGAAAAACACCAATACAGTATACTAACGCATATATATGGAATTTAGAAAGATGGTAACAATAACCCTGTATGTGAGACAGCAAAAGAGACAAAGATGTATGGAACCGTCTTTTGGACTCTGTGGGAGAGGGAGAGGGTGGGATGATTTGGGAGAATGGCACTGAAACATGTATAATATCATATATGAAATGAATCGCCAGTCCA
>SJYX01012035.1:498466-570902 GCA_006410675.1 Oreotragus oreotragus | reverse complement strand
CCCAGTCTCTCTCCCTCCCTCCAGCCTTCCCCTTCCTTCTGTCTTCCCCACAGACATTGGAGAATCTTCTTGCAGTTGACTCCTGTCATAGAATTTCCCGGACTGTTGCCTTTATAAGCTCTATTGTCTGCAGAAAACAGTCCGAATTCCACCTTTGTGTAGTAGTCAAGGGTCCCTGTTGTAAGATCTCAATTTTTCAGCTTATTGTCCCATTTCTTTCATCTACACTGTGCCCAAATAGATCGTTACTATTTTACATTTGTATCTCAAACATTTCTCATATTTTTTTCTGCTTCCTTACCCTCTGTGGACTTTGCCCACGCCTCATGCTCTCCATCTGTCACAATTCTGAAACTGTCAGGGTCGCTTTAAGTATCCCTGTCCCTCCGCCTCCAGCTCCCACAGAAGGCATGATTACATGCACCTAGTTCTTTGGCTGTGTGCAGTCCCCTTTTCCAGGGCATTGCGCTCTGCCCTGTGCTGCCGTTCCTCTGTAGACTGTCTTCCGCTGTGCAGTGCCAGGGTTCTTGAGGACAGGGACTTACTCACTGTAATATCCCCTTTCACAGAAGGTACATGGTTGTTTATTCAGTAAATGCTAAATCCTGTGTAAACGATTTGTAGAGAATTAAAGGGGGAACATTTTTACTAGCAATGTGACCACATTAAATCCTGACTCTTGTATGAAGTAGTACAGTTTTGTGAAAGATCAAATATTTTGGAAGACTACTGTGATATTCTTGGTCCTGTCATACATTTTAATGTTCCTCTTCAGGAATTGATATGTTTCCTCTTGTAAAAAAGAAAAAGAGAAAGACTGCCCAGTAAATCATGTTTCCTTTTCTGACAACTCAAGGCCAAGTTATTTGCTTATTTTAGGCTGCTGTTCACTTTTTTCGTAATAGTTTCCCTGCCTCAGTCTTCCATCAGATCACTTGTCACATGTATTAAGTACATTTAATGAACGGTTCTGGGGTGTGTGTGTGTGTGTGTGTGTGTGTTTATGTGTATAAGAAGCCCCAACTTTTGGTGAGAGATAGGAATTTAAATTAAAAATACCAGGACCCTGTTTTATGCAACCTGATGTGACTTAAAGATGGTGAATATCTTAGAAGAAGCAGGGGGAAAGGCCCTGGGGCAATACGGGAATCCTGATGTGAGTTTGGTGGAAAACGAGCAGGCCACTTTCTGAGTGTCTTGTGCTCTTTTGGTGAGCTTGTCCTCCGGGTGGCTCACGTCTCCCAGGTTTGTGGGGCATGTAGCACATCTTGTCAATTGCTAAGGAGAGGGAGCAAGAGGATGAGACTCAAGACTGTAAGCTTTTACTACGTGTCAGCTGTTTACGTGCTTTGCATTTGATATTTAATTTAATCTTTTAATAGCCAGAGAGTTGAATCTTAATGGCATCATTTTCCAGATGAGCAAACAAAGCTAATGGCATAGCTGGAATTCAAATTTGCAGCACTCTCATTTAAAAAAAAAAAAAAAAAAGCTTTCTACTCCCCCCACCCACCCCGCTTTAGCGAGATCCAATTGGAAAACGCTTTAACTCTTAAAAAGGCCTTCTTTCTATTGTCTTGTCACTCCCTCCCTTGTATTTCTGGTATTTACATGAGAACCCAAGGAGTGCGGTGCTACCCTCCTTTCCAGCCTAATGCTTCTGACGCAGTTTTAGGCATTAGAAGTGCTTCTAGCCACCTGTGTTGTGTTTGGTATTGTTAGATGCTAAGTAATAAAGAAGATCTGAAAGGACTGTTTTTTGTGGGAGGATGAGGGGTGAGGTGAGATGGGCAGTTGGGTTAATTTAGCAGTCCTAAAGATAATTTAGTATTTTCCTGTGAAATATTTTTGACATTTTAAAATCAAACTCGATTTTCTGTTACTTTATATTACTTGGTTATTATATAACATGTCCCATGATTACCTGTTTAGATCTGAGTATTCTAGATGTGTTATGAAAAGCATTCTGGACTTGGAACCAGGAGGAGCTGGTCTTAGGCTTTCCTCTGACACTGTGATTTTGAGCTCCCAATTGAGCCTCACTTTCTCTCAACTGTGAAAGTGAAATTCGATCAGTTGTTCAACTCTTTGCAACCCGATGGCCTATACCGTCCATGAATTCTCCAGGCCATAATGTTGGTATGGGTAGCCTTTCCTTTCTCCAGAGGATCTTTCCAACTCAAGGATCAAAACCAGGTCTCCTGCATTGCAGGCAGATTCTTGACCAGCTGAGCCACAAGGNTGCACTTGGTGAAATCCCATTTGCTATTCAAAGTCCAGTTCAAATACTGCTTCGTCCATGAAGTCTTAATCTCTTTGACTGTTTCTTCAAGAATGTCTCTATGCCTGCTCTATGGTCTTTTCCCAGTCTGCCTGGTTTTGCTGTTGTATGTATACATTTCTTAATTCTGCTATAAGATTGTATGACCCTGAAATATGTAGGGGCCACATGTTTTGTTCATATTTGTAGTCCCCTGGAATTAAACATAGTGCCTTACATACAATAAGAGCATGCGAGAAAGAGAGATAGATATAAAAAATGGACATACAGATACCAGCGGGGGAAGAGAGGTGGGATGAACTGGGAGATTAGGATTGGCATATATACATTACTATGTATAAAATAAAAAACTAGCAAGAACCTACTGTATAGCACAAGGAACTCTACTCAGTGCTATGTGGTGACTGAAGTGGGAAGGAAATCAGAAAGAAGAAGAGATATATGTATATATACAGCTGATTTACTTGGCAGTACAGCAGAAACTAATACATTATAAAGCAACTATACTAGAATAAAACTAATACCAAAAATAAAGTGAAGTTGGTGTAGAAATAAGAAAAAAAAAGAGCATGCTATAGTTTTTTCTTAATTATTTCTATTAGCGATATAAAACATTGAAGAAAGTCCTATGAGAAAAAAGCACACCGTAATTGTCTGAACTTACATTGATTACTGTGACTTTAAACTGTGTTAGGTCACGGATTTTTTTACAGTCCGTTGACAGCTATTGAGTCACATGAAGTTTTCAGATCCCATGAAGCCATTCATGAATTCAAAGTTAAGAACTACTCTTTTTGACACATCGTGGTCAATTAACCTTTGACAATGGAGCCGAGAATATGAATACACACACACACACACTGGAATATTACTCATCATAGAAAAAGAATGAAACAATGCCATTTGCAGCAACATGGATGGACCTAGAGATTATCATGCTAAGTGAAATAAGAAAGAAAGATAAACACAATACATCACTTACATGTGGAAGCTAAAGTATCACACAAATGAACTTATTTACAAAACAGAAACAGAATCACAGACATAGAAAACAAACTTATGGTAATCAAAGCGGAAAAGGACTAGGGGAGGAATAAATTAGAAGTTTCAGATTACCAATACAAGCTACAATATATAAAACAGATAAATAATATGGTTCTACTGTTTTAGCACAAGGAGCTATATTCAACATCCTGTAATAAACCATAAGGAAAAGAATACATAAAAGAATATGTATATATATTCTTTAGTGTTATATATATATATATATATATATATATAACTAAATCACTTTGCTGTACACCTGAAATTAACCCAACATTGGAAATCAACTATACTTTAATAAAAACATTGCTATTTTTGTTTATTGATTTTATTGTTGCTATTAGTTTTACTAATATTATTATAAATATGATCTGTTTTCTGTACAGAATGAGAGATCAAGAGTGCCCATTCCTGTGAAGAAATTATTCTCTTGGGTTCCAGTGGTGGGGGAGACTCTTCCTTTGAGAATATCTGTCCACTATTACTGTATTGACTAACACAAATATAGGAAGGAAGTCAATCTGAGTATGCCTTTGTAAAAGCAGCAACTGTCTTGGGTGATCACCAGTGATAGTTGCTGAGGACACTGTGATGAAACAGTTCTAAAAATAGGTGACCATTCCCAAAAAGTAAAGCTTGAAGTTCTAACCATCTTTCAAATCTATGTCCTTGAATTTGAATTGTTTGATCTTCTGATTAAATTCTAAGTCTTCATGCTGGTACAATCTTTTTTCTCATTTTACACAGCACTGTTTATATTGTTAGTAACCCAAAATAATAAATAATAGTTAGAAAAATAAAATCACAAGGCTTTTAATCTTTTGTGTTATTCACATAAATCAGGAACTTAATGCAAGTTAAGTCTGTTTTGGAAGATTTTCCAATGTGTTGACTAAGGTTATTAGTGTTATTTAAATGTTATCAGGATAGTTTAATTTGATGTAGAATGCAATTTTAGAAGGAGTGCAGGATGTAATTGTTAGATATCCTAAAACTAATTGCTTAGACAAAAGTAATGCTTCATTATCTATTAAAATAATTACATATTCATTTATGTAGTCTATTTTAAGACATTGCTGTCCCGGTTTACCCAGACTGACAAGTATCTGTATACATCTCAGAAGTCAAAAGTATACTGCTGCTGCTGCTGCTGCTGCTGCTAAGTCGCTTCAGTCGTGTCCAACTCTGTGTGACCCCATGGATTGCAGCCCACCAGGCTCCTCTGTCCATGGGATTTTCCAGGCAAGAGTACTGGAGTGGGGTGCCATTGCCTTCTCCAAAAAGTATACTAGCCTTTCTAATTACTGAATATTCCTTCAATATTATTGATTTCAATAACTAATATCCTCCATCTTTATAGGACTTTACAATGTGCAAAGAACTTTTGTACACATCAGTCATCTCATTTAATCTTTCCCCTTTGAGCTACATACATTGGATATGATTAAGCATACTTAGGTTAAAGACTTAGACATAAAGTGCTCCAACTGAAACGTGCCCCTCTTCCAACATTCATATGTTGAATCCTTAATTCCCAAATGTGACTGTATTTGGAGATAGGGCTTTTAGGAAGTAATTATAGTTAGATATATAATAAGGGTTGTGCCAGACTCTTTGAGACCCCACGGACTGTAGCCTACCAAGCTTCTCAGTCCATGGAATGTTCCAGGCAGGCAACAGTACTGGAGTGGATCCAGTCCCATCACTCCGTGGGAAATAGGTGGAGAAACAGTAGAAACAGTGTCAGACTTTATTTTGGGGGGCTCCAAAATCACTGCAGATGGTGACTGCAGCCATGAAATTAAAAGATGCTTACTCCTTGGAAGAAAAGTTATGACCAACCTAGATAGCATATTCAAAAGCAGAGACATTACTTTGCCAACTAAGGTCCATCTAGTCAAGGCTATGGTTTTTCCTATGGTCATGTATGGGTGTGAGAGTTGGACTATGAAGAAGGCTGAGTGCCAAAGAATTGATGCTTTTGAACTGTGGTATTGGAGAAGACTTTTGAGAGTCCCTTGGACTGTAAGGAGATCCAACCAGTCCATTCTGAAGATCAACCCTGGGATTTCTTTGGAAGGAATAATGCTAAAACTGAAACTCCAGTACTTTGGCCACCTCATGCAAAGAATTGACTCATTGGAAAAGACTCTGATGCTGGGAGGGATTGGGGGCAGGAGGAGAAGGGGATGACAGAGGATGAGATGGCTGGATGGCATCACTGACTCGATGGACGCGAGTCTGAGTGCACTCCGGGAGTTGGTGATGGACAGGGAGACCTGGCGTGCTGCGATTCATGGGGTCGCAAAGACTCGGACACGACTGAGCAACTGAACTGAACTGAACTGACTATAATAAGGGTGAAGCCCTAATTAGATAGGATTTGTGGCCTTCCTTAGTGATAAATACAAAAAAATAGAGGAAAACAATAGTATGGGAAAGACTAGAGAACTCTTCAAGAAAATTAGAAATACCAACAGAACATTTGCAAAGATGGGCTCAATAAAGGACAGAAATGGCATGGACCTAACAGAAGCAGAAGAAGAGGTACACACAAGAATACACAGAAAAACTATTTTAAAAAGATCGGCAGTGCCAAAGGATGTTCAAACTACTGCACAATTGTACTCATCTCACACACTAGCAAAGTAATGCTCAAAATTCTCCAAGCCAGAAATACAATATTGTAAAGTAAAAAAAAAAAAATAAGAAGAAGAAGAAAAAAAACAGCTTGTGAACCATGAACTTACCAATGTTCAAGCTTGGTTTAGAAAAGGCAAAGGAACCAGAGATCAAATTGCCATCACCCGTTGGATCATAGAAGAAGCAAGATAGTTCCAGAAAAATATCTACTTCTGCTTTATTAATTATGTCAAAGCCTTTGACTCTGTAGATCACAACAAACTGTGGAAAATTGTTTAAGAGATGGGAATACCAGACCACCTTACCTACATCCTGAGAAATCTGTATGCAGGTCAAGAAGCAACAGTTAGAAGCTCTCATTGAACAACAGATTGGTTCCAAATTGGGAAAGGAGTACATCAAGGCTGTATATTGTCACCCTGCTTAATTAACTTACATCCGTCATGCTAAATGCTGGGCTGGATGAAGCAAAAGCTGGAATCAATATTGCCAGGAGAAATATCAATAACTTCAGATATGCAGATGACACCACCCTAATGGCAGAAAGTGAAGAGGAGCTGCAGAGCCTCTTGATGAAAGTGAAAGAGAAGAGTGAAAAAGCTGGCTTAAAACTCAGCATTCAAAACATGAACATGAAGATCGTGTCATCTGGTCCCATCACTTCATGGCAAATAGATGGGGAAACAATGGAAACTGTGAGAGACTTTATTTTCTTGGGCTCCAAAATCGTTGCAGATGGTGACTGCAGCCATGAAATTGAAAGATATTTGCTCCTTGGCAGAAAAGCTATGACCAACCTAGACAGTATAATAAAAAGCAGAGACATTACTTGCCAACAAAGATCCTTATAGTTATGGTTTTTCTAGTAGTCATGTATGGATGTGAGAATTGGACTATAAAGAAAGCTGAGTGCTGAAGTGTTGCAAGTGAAATGAACACAGAGACAAGACACACAAAAGACAGACAGAGACACAACTCCGGCCAGAGGGAACAATCTGCGCAAGCCCCCTTGTGGTTTATTTTTATAGCCCCATTTCTGGACATATTCCAAGGACCCAAGAGTCACATTCCTTACCATATAAGTACATAAAGGCTGAAGGCAAGCAAAAGTACAGAACAAAGCGGGGAAGTGACCTCACCATGGTTACTAAGAAGCCTGCCCAGAACCCCAGCCTCTTCCTTATTTACCAGGAAGGGCATGCTCCCTCATATGCGAGAGGATCATTAACCTTGGAAATTGTGTATGGGCTTCTTGGCAGAACATCCTGTTTGCAAGCATGCTCTGCCCGAGCAGAGAGTCTTATTTGCAGGCACATCTCCACTTCCTTATCCATTCTCTCCCCAGGTCACAGCCGGTCTCCTACATGAAGAACTGATGCTTTTGAACTGTGGTGTTAGAGAAGACTCTTGAGAATCTGAGCAAGGAGATCAAACCAGTCAGTCCTAAAGAAAATCAACCCTGAATATTCATTGAAAGGATTGATGCTAAAGCTGAAACTCCAATACTTGGCCAATACTTTGGCCACCTGATGGCAAGAACTGACTCATTAGAAAAGACCCTGATACTGGGAAAGATTGGAGGCAGGAGGAGAAGGGGACAACAGAGGATTGAGATGGTTAGACGGCATCACCGACTCAGTGGACATGGGTTTGAGCAAGATCTAGGATTTGGTGATGGACAAGGAAGCCTGATGTGCTGCAGTCCATGGGGTCACAGAGCTGGACATGACTGAGTGACTGAATTGACTGAACTGAGAAGAGGAGGAGAGAAAGATCTCTCTCCACCATGTGAACACATAGCAAGAAGGTGGCCTCTACAAGCCATGAGAGAGGCCTTACCAGAACACAAGCCTTCTGGGATCCTGATTGCAAGACTCCAGCCTTCAGTACTGTGAGAAAATTAGTTTCTGTCGTTTATGCCACAGAGCTTCCAGTATTTTGTTATGGTAGCTGGAGCAGATTAATGCATAGGGGTTGTTCCCCCTAAAAAGTCACCTCTGACAAGCTGAGAATGATTTTTTGCTCAAATTGTTATGTAAAGGACAAGAAAAAAAATTGTACTAGTAGGAAAATGAAGAAGTCAATGCACAGGAAATGAAATAATAAATATTTAACATGATGAAACCCCGTGGCCTTTGAAAGACGTCAATCTTCTATTGTGGTTTTCCTTCATCCTAGCCTGTGATCAGGGGAGGAGGGGATGAACAAGGGAAACAGTCTAGTTGCACCACTATCTCCCATAGGACCTTCTTGCACTGAGACCCCACATCAGTAGTTTCAGACTAATAATAATAATGAGCTGGGGAGCCATAAAGGAACCTCTGTTTCTCCTATCCATCATAGGAAAAGTATTTTGGGGTCAAATCTGAGAAGGTGCATTGGATTCAGTAGAGGACTTTCACAGTATGTAGACCTATTTTATTTTTTGAGAAATAATGAACTCCACCATCTGAAATACGCCAGCCAAAACATAGCTTCTGAAATTGTAAAAACTATTCACTTATTTTTAAAATGGCCATGTTTTCCTTCTGAAAAAGCAGAGGCTTAAAACAGAACATACAGAGGAGGAAGGGAAAAGAGAGAAAGAGTTTGAAAAAAAAGAAAAGGGGAAAGAAACTCTAAATCCCTCAGAAACAAAGTAGAAAGACTCAGCATTAAAAAAAAAAAAAAAAAAGTGGATTCTTGTAGAAACAGATGAATGATTTTAGCCTTATTCATTTAGAGTAC
This sequence comes from Oreotragus oreotragus, assembly GCA_006410675.1. Classification (NCBI taxonomy): domain Eukaryota; kingdom Metazoa; phylum Chordata; class Mammalia; order Artiodactyla; family Bovidae; genus Oreotragus; species Oreotragus oreotragus. Next base: position 562,207 of record SJYX01012035.1, on the reverse strand, counting down.
TTTTTCTTTTAATTGGTACATTTATTTCAAGTATTTGGATAAATCAGTAATTACAGAATATTTAATTCTATTATAGAGTCATTTCTTTGAGCTAATTCAAATTGGTAATGTAATTTGAAATGGATTTAGAAAAATTCACAATGTCCAGATGATCTGAAAAAAAAAAAAATTGTTTCTTATTACTTCTTGTTTAAGTTGTTTTAAATCCCTATTCTCAGGGTGCCATTGAACAGACTAGGGAACTTGGTATTTGAATATCAGAACACAGGTTCTCCATCCCCTCCAACTGTTCCACTCCCACCTGATCCAGCAGGTATCAAAAGTGTGCAGAAGCTACCAGAATCTCTTTAAAGAAGTAATGGTGGCAATGGGAGCAGAAGTACTGGAAACAGGACTCAGAGAGCTGGGAACATTTAGACCTGGTCGACAAGAGGAGCAATAACTAAATGGAAGCCACCGTGGGTGAATGGAGTCATTCCAGAATAATTCTTTCATATAATCCCCATGTCCACTTTTAGAGCAGCTCCATCTCTGCACACTTCCTTTGCTCACTCTAGACTTTATTACTTAGTGTTTCTCAGCACTCTGGGCCCACTTCATCTTGGCCTCACATTTAGAATGCAGACTTAAGTTTGAATCCAGGTTCCAACATTTATTAGTTACACAACCTTGAGCAAACTACGTAATCTCTCTAAAATGTCATTTCTTCATCTGTAGAATGTGAAGGGCATCTATGTCGTAGGTTGTTTTGAGAATAAAATCATATAATTCATGAAAAGTAGTTAGCAAAATGTTGAAACACATATTCCTTATAAATTTAAGCTGCTATTTTTTTAGCACTTTTTTCATTGTATCTCGGTCGTTGGTTTATGCACATCTCCTACTCTACTTTGAGATCCTCTAAGGCAGAGGTCACAGTTTGTTTGTTTGCTTGCTTTTCATTTTTGCATACCTCTATCTAGCATACATATTTCCTGCCATTTAGCAGTAAATTAATAAATAACCAACAAATATTCATGGAGAACTATATGAATAAACAAACCAGTTTGTGTAGGTCTGAGCTACATCTAAGGGACTAATACAGATCTCTAATAACTTGATTATTTATTCGTTTATTTATTCAACAGACTTCCTTGTCATACTTACAACTAAGCATTGGGGCAAGGATACGGCCAGTCAGGCAGAAGTGGTGTCTGCCCAGCCCTGGTTATTTGATCCTGTAGACAGCAAAAAGTCACTGAAAAGAGCTTAAGGAAAGGAGTGATATAATCAGTGAGGAGAAGGAAGAAAGCAGTCCAGAGAAATACGACCAAGAGTAAGAAAGCTAGTTAGTGGGCTATTTTTAAAAGCCTTAGGTTTACACTAACACTCAATTCACCAGAACAGAAGGGGGAAAGTTTAATTTCAAAAATTCTCAACGGACAGAAACAACCAGGCTTATGTCTGATTGGATGTGGCGGATAAGGAATTTTTAAAATCTAGAGGGCTTCCAGGAGAAGGCAAAGGCACCCCACTCCAGTACTCTTTCCTGGAAAATCCCATGGACGGAAGAGCCTGGTAGGCTGTAGTCCATGGGGTCGCCAAGAGTCGGACACAACTGAGCGACTTCACTTTCATTTTTCACTTTTACGCATTGGAGAAGGAAATGGCAACTCAGTCCAGTGTTCTTGCTTGGAGAATCCCAGGGACGGTGGAGCCTAGTGGGCTGCCGTCTATGGGGTCACACAGAGTCGGACATGGCTGAAACAACTTAGCGGCAGCAGCAGAACACTTCCAATGTGTGAATAAAGGAATGGTGGGATATTAACAAAGAATGAGTATTTTTGAAAATGAAAGTTGCTCGGTCATGTCTGACTCTTTGTGACCCCATGGATTATAGCCTGCCAAGCTCCTCTGTCCATGGGATATTCCAGGCAAGAATACTGGAGTGGGTAGCCATTACCTTCTCCAGGGGATCTTCCTGACCCAGGATCAAACTGGGTCTCCTACACTGGAAGTGGTTTCTTCACTCTCTGAGCCACCAGGAAAGTGGCCCAAGTGGTAAAGAACCTGCCTGCCAATGCAGGAAGCACAAGAGTCATGGATTCCATTCTGAGTTGGGAAGATGCCCTGGAGAAGGAAATGACAATCTACTCCGGTGTTCTACCTGGAGAATCCTGTGGACAGAGGAGCCTGGTGGGCTACAGTCCATGGATCGCAAAGAGTCAGACACGACTGAAGTGACTTAGCACACAAGCACAGGGTATTTTTACTGATGACAATATACTAAAATATCAGTGTATTGTGTAATGTGATAACCAGTGGACTATTTTTAGCTTGCAGACATGTAAAATTTAATTTTCACAGGGTGTTTTTAATATATTTTTGTCTCTAGAAGGGATAGGAGCCCTCCAAAGTATCTCAGTGCCCACTACCCCTTACTATCTTATATTTGCTCCTCTTGATTCATCTTCAGGTACTGAAGAAGAAAAAAAATTTCTAAATGTTTCCTCCACTTTCACATGTACCTTTCAGGACTTCTAACTCAGCCATTCCTGCTCCCTAGACCTTATTTAGTTTTATGTTGTTGCTGTTTAGTCACTAAGTCATGTCCCACTTTTTTGCAACCCCATGGACTGTAGCTTGCTAGGCTCCTCTGCCCATGAGATTTCTCAGGCAAGAATACTGGAATGGGTTGCCATTTCCTTCTCCAGGAGCTCTTCCTGACCCAGAGATTGAAACCGAGTCTCCTGTATTGGCAGGAGGGTTCTTTATACCGTTGAGCCACCAGAAAAGCCCCATTTCACTGTATATTCAGCCCTTATGCGTATTCACATATTTATATGTATTTTTTTAATTATATATACTCAGATGTTTAAGGAACGTATTCTTTATTTTTTCATAACTAAATGAAGTTTCTGTTTCATAGCCCCATTCCACATGGTGGTAAACTTCCAAGGGTTTTCTCCCTTAAACCCCCCTTTTCTCGTTTTCTTGAACTTAAATTGAAATGCTCAAGGATGATAAAGCATCATGGATGGTTTGTACCGGGTGTTGGGAGAAGGGTGGCTTTGAGGCCCAGTCATGGTCACCTGCTTGGGAAGCAGGTTCTGATGAAGGGCACATGGCCCACTGGGGTACCAGCTCACACCACATCCTCCTCCGAGCTGTGGGACCCGTTCAAGTCAACCAGATCTCCACACTAGTATCTGTGCCTTCCTCATGTCATGTGGAACTGGGAGAATGGGAGCACTCCATTGTTTCCATGCTTTGGTTACACAGAACCCAGATCATGGCCCACTTCACAGAGTTCCAGGTTTGTTTACAGATTCTGGCACCTACAGTAGCCTCTCATTACCCATCACCATATCCCCTCAGTTCTGGCCACTGCCCTTTGGTGAGAGACACCCACCAGCATCTTGTTCTCTTGGTTTTTGTTTACTTTACTCCTCAGTCCCCCAGGTCAAGGAAACTTTATTAACCCATCTGGACTTATCATCAGTTCTGCAACAGCACTGGGTATTTAGGTTACTTAGGTTAATATCTTACTCTTGATGTTTAGAAGACCCAGACTTTTGCGATTCGACATTCTCCCACCTTTTTTACAAAGCTGTTATCTCTACCAGGGGTTTCAAGAGTCCAAGCCTGGGTACTGAATCATAACTTCCTTTCTAAATTTTGGTAGTAAAGAGGACATGTGGCTTGCCTAGCTAATCACCGTGGCAAGGTTAGAAGAAATTGTGACGATGGCAGTGGAGGACAAGGCAATTAACACTCAATATACTATCCTGCCTCACATATATACTTTGAGAATAAAATAACCTCATTCTCTCCTTAACTAGCATCCTCCTCCAAACACACACACACACAACATGTATATTGTACATACATGTTGTACAACCTAAGCTGATAACAAAAAGACCGTGTCAAGAAGGGAAAGGAAATGAACTAATTAAATGCCTGTTCCAAATGTTTGTTGATTTCGTATAAATTGCCTCTTTTACTTTTGCCAAGTAAGAAAAAGAATTGTTCATATATTGTCCCTAAGTGCTCAGTTGCTAGTCTTCCCTAATCAACCTCCAGCCCATAAAGAAATTCTAACATTTCCCAGAATATTCCTCTGAAAAGATCATAACTTGCCCCCCTATGCTTTCGTTTCCCCTGCCTTTGTTCAAGTTTATCACTGGAATTGAGAGCAGACAGAAGTTATTTCAAGAAGGTCCTATCTAATCTTTGGTCAAATGATCAGGAAGAAACCAGCACACACCCTACATCAGGCCAGAGCTGACCCTGAGGCTAATTTGAATTCAGGTTAGATTCTGAAGCTATCTCAGAGACAAACCGGTAAGAACATAAACCTTAATTACAAAGTTAACGCAATCATTAAGATTGTCTTGGACTTCCCTGGTGGTCCAGTGGCTAAGACTATGCTCCCAATGCAGGGCACCTGGGTTCAATCCCTGGTCAGGAAAGTAGATGCCACATGTCAAAACTAAGCTCACATGCCACAACTAAAGATCCTGTGTGCTGCAACTATTGACCTCTGTGCTTTTCATTCATTCAAAAATATTTAAGTTGCCTATTCCTCTAGATGCAAGAATGCAAACATTATCACGTTTGCAATATCTATGTTTCAGGAATTCTTAGGCTTATTGTCCCTGGGCTGTCTGATTCATATAAAAACAAATCATTACACAAAAACTTTAACCTATCAAATAATTGTTTTCACGTAAACAATGCCTCTTGTAACAGTTACACACACACACACACAGAGGCCATTTTTTTTTCCTCCCATTGAATTAAGCAGTTTTCTGATTAAAATTTGATGATTGTCAGTGATTTTAATGTGTTGTGAAAAAATATCCTGATATATCCCACCCTCTGTCCACTCTAGAAAACCCAAGAATGGTCAAACCCACAGTTCACACCAGGGATAAAAAAGCAAGTATGTCTGTTCCACTCTCAGTCAGCACAAGTTGGGAAGACATTGTCTTTGCTGGAAGAGGTTCCATGTGACTTTCCAGAGCTTCTCATTTAGACACCTACAATTAATTTTCCTAGGATCTTCATAAGTTAATGAATAAATAAGCACTAGCATAAGTAAAAATGAAAGATGGGATTGATGTTTATTAATGCTACTGGTGGCATTTTAATTGTAGGTTTATAATTGCAGACACTTCCTTTTGCTTAAAACAAATGTCTGCCAACAAGGTTGTTGCTCTTCTTGGAGAATCTTGTGGATTCATTAATCATATTTAATGATTTATATCTTTCTTAATGGTCCAGGGGAAATAATTTAGAAACTCTATTTAATTATTAAAAATAATTAAAACACTCTCTTGAGTATTCATGCTAAGCAACACTAAAAAATGTCTTCCTATTTTTAAAATCTCTATTATAACTTATATTCTGTTTCCCCTATTGTTTTTATCAATATTATGGAAATCCTAAGGTATAAGCATTTGTTTTGCCAACTACAAATGACACTTGCCATCTACTTCTACAAGGATTAAATTCTGAGCTGCTGTAGCTATTGACCTTCAACAGCCAATGAAAGGAGTTCAGAATGGATATCAGGAATGAGGTAGTCTGTGCTCTGGGAAAAAAACTGGCAGAACAGTTCTTCAGGTAGTTAGATATATTCAAGAGATTTTATGAGCCCAATTCTTGCATTTCCTCATATCTAGAGAAGCATTGAAATCTTTCATAGTAATGTCTACTTCTCATAACTATCAGTAACCTTCATAAGACTAACAGCAACCTGCTGCAAAAATGTGTGCTAGATTGCATGTACTCTCCCTTCACCAAAATCACATATATACGGATCTTCACCCAACCTCTTTGGAAGAGTTTCTCAGAGCTACATGAAATACTGTCTCCTGAGCTATAGTCCTCATTTTGCCCCCAAATAAAACTTAGCTAACAACTCTTATGTTGTACATTTTTTTAAGTCAAAACAGTTTCACCATCATCAAAACTTTTGATATAAGTTGTGACTATAAAATAATGAGACTGACTCTGTCACTTATTGTGACATTTTCTAAATTATTTTCATCCCCTTTAATTTAATAATGAACATCAAATAACTTGGAACTGAGAAGTAATGAAATGAAAAATAAGAATCCTAAATTGCTCAAGCTGGCAGTTTGCAGCCTCATGTGTGAAGCAGACCATAGATATTTAGAAGCAAAAGACCCATGTTTGACTTCTGGATCAGTCCCTTCTTCACAACTGGGTCAAGTTGCTCATTTGGTGGTTTTCTTAAGCTGTGAGATGAAAGCAATACCTATTTCACAGAATTCTTGTGGGAAAAGGAATTCATTAATGGTATGTGACAGCGCCTAGCACCTTTCAGAGTGCTAAAAAGTATGTTCAGTTCAGTTCAGTTCAGTTCAGTTCTGTTCAGTCGCTCAGTCGTGTCCGACTCTTTGCGACCCCATGAATCGCAGCACGTCAGGCCTCCCTATCCATCACCATCTCCCGGAGTTCACTCAGGCTCACGTCCATCGAGTCCATGATGCCATCCAGCCATCTCATCCTCGGTCGTCCCCTTCTCCTCCCGCCCCCAATCTCTCCCAGCATCAGAGTCTTTTCCAATGAGTCAACTCTTCACATGAGGTGGCCAAAGTACTGGAGTTTCAGCTTTAGGATCATTCCTTCCAAAGAAATCCCAGGGTTGATCTCCTTCAGAATGGACTGGTTGGATCTCCTTGCAGTCCAAGGGGCTCTCAAGAGTCTTCTCCAATACCACAGTTCAAAAGCATCGATTCTTTGGCACTCAGCTTTCTTCACAGTCCAACTTTCACATCCATACATGCCCACAGGAAAAACCATAGCCTTGACTAGGCGGACCTTAGTCGGCAAAGTAATGTCTCTGTTTTGAATATACTATCCAGGTTGGTCATAACTTCCTTTCTCCTTCCATTTCTATCTTTTCTTCCTTTTTGAACCATGTGCAGAATTCAAGGGGTACAGTAATTTTTTTTTCAATCTAGAGAAAGAAATACTCTGAACAGAATAAATGAATTCCCAGCAAGTAGCCGCAATACAGGGATCAGACCTCTGGGATGGGGGCACTCATCAGGAGGCAGGGTAGGAGCAGGACTCCAGCCATGCAGCAGACCTTTAGGATCCTAGGAAGTGAGCTCTCAGAAAACAAAGCAGAGTCTCTCGGTCTAGAACACTGGGATATTGGATACAAACCACAGTGAGGTGGACGAAAATCAAGGCAGAATGCCAGGAACATGTCAGTGCACTCAAAACAAAGTGAATTTTAAAGATGAAGAAAAACCCAGTTACTAAGATTCACACTCATGGAGGAGGTACTGGGGCTTTCAAGTGATGGTGGAACCCAACTATGAGGACCTGAATACCCCATTAGAATCAGAATGGCTGCCAAGTGACTTCTCAAGTCCTACAATCAAGCACCATTGAGTGTATCCGTGGGAATTCAATGGCCTGCTCTCTAGAGCAGAACTAGAAAATAGGATAGATCTGAAAACTAAAGACAGATTTAAATGAAGGATGCAATGCCTTTTAAGACTTGAGTGTGAAAAGGGACATTGTCTTTTTAATAAAAGGACATTTTAAAGGATGTTGTCCTTTATAAAGGACAACAATGATAGCAGTACTGCTCTAGAGAAGATGTATTAGTCAGATGCTAAAAAACTAAAGAAAAACTTATATTTTTCATGGAAGGAGGGGATAAGTTCCCTAGTTAGAGTGGTAGAGAAAAGGGACTTCTTGGCAGAAGTCAAGTCTTGGAGCTACTTGGGCAGCATATTTGGAAAACTCAGCAGTGGGCAAAGGACTGCAAAGGTCAGTTTTCATTCCAATCCCAAAGAAGGGCAATGCCAAAGAATGTTCAAACTACCAGACAATTGCACTCATTTCACAGGCTAGCAAAGTAATGCTCAAAATTCTCCAAGCTAGGCTTCAACAGTACATGAACTGAGAATTTCCAGGTGTTCAAGCTGGTTTTAGAAAAGGCAGAGGAACCAGAAATTAAATAGCTAACACTCATTGGATCATAGAAAAAGCAAGAAAATTCCAAAATAAACATTTGCTTCTGCATCACTGACTATGCTAAAACCTTTGACTGTATGGATCACAACAAACTGGAAAATTCTTAAAGAGATGGGAATACTGGATCACCTTATCTGCCTCCACAGAAGCCTGTATGCAGGTCAAGAAGCAACAGTAAGACCTAGCCATGCAACAATGGACTGGTTCCAAATTGAGAAAGGAGTATGTCAAGCCTTAAATTGTTGTCCTGCTTATTTAACTCATATGCAGAGTACATCATGAGAAAGGACAGGCGGGATGAAGCACAAGCTGGAATCAAGATTGCTGGGAGAAATATCAATAATATCAGATATGCAGATGACACCACGCTTATGGCAGAAAGTGAAGAGGAACTAAAGAGCCTCTTGGTGAAAGTGAAAGAGGAGATTGAAAAAGCTGGCTTAAACCTCAACTTTCAAAAAACTAAGATCATGGCGTCCAGTCCCATCATTTCGTGACAAATAAATATGGAAACAATGGAAATAGTGACAGACTTTGTTTTGGGGGGCTCCAAAATCACTGCAGATGGTGATTGCAGCCATAAAATTAAAAGATGCTTACTCCTTGGAAGAAAAGCTATGATGAACCTAGACAGTGTGTTAAAAATCAGAGATGGTACTTTGCTGACAAAGGTTCATACAGTCAAAGATACGATTTTTCTAGTAGTCATGCATGTGGATGTGAGAGTTAGATCATAAAGAAGGCTGAGCATCCAAGAATTGATGCTTTTGAACTGTGGTATTGGAGAAGACTCTTGAGAGTTCCTTGGACTGCAAGGAGATTCAACCAGTCCATCCTAAGGAAATCGATCCTAAATATCATTGGAAGGACTGATGCTGAAATTGAAGCTCCAATACCTTGGCCACCTGTCTAGAAAAGCCAACTCGTTAGAAAAGACCCTGATGTTGGGAAAGATTGAAGGCAGGAAGAGAAGTGGACCACAGAAGATGACATTATTGGATGGCATCACCGACTAAATGGACTTGAGTTTGAGCCAGCCCCAGAGATGGTGAAGGACAGTGAAGCCTGGCGTGATGCAGTTCATGGGATTGCAAAGAGTCAAACGTGACTGAGCAACTGAACAACAACCATGGTAGCACATCAGAAAGGAATTCAACTTTGATTTTTTTGTAGGACTGATAGCAACCCTGCATGTTTATAGTACTTATCATCCTCAGATTCTTTGTAATAACTCTTTTATTGACAGAGAGATGAAAATCATAAATAATCTGGGAGTATCTGGCTTCAAGAAGATTAGCTCTATTTATATTCCAAGCTAAACTCCTGGAATAGACTATGCTTTATTCGTTCCTATAAAAATATATTTAAGAGCACATTATGTACTCATCAGACATATCAGGAGAAAAATGTATTCATGAGAATGGTAATCCATTTTAGAGTATGTCAGTGATGGAAAATGACTTCTTTAGAGGTGACTTACTGATGCCAAAACTGAAACTCAAATGCTTTGGCCATCTCATGTGAAGAACCAACTCATTGGAAAAGATCCTGATACTGGGAAAGATTGAAGGCAGGAAGAGAAGTGGGCAACAGAAGAGATGGCCGGATGGCACTACTGACTTGATGGACATGAGTTTAAGCAAACTCCAGTAGATAATGAAGGACAGGGAAGCCTGGATTGCTGCAATTCATGGGGTTGCAAAGAGCTGGACATGATTTAGTGACTGAATAACAACAACGATAGAAAATTACTTCATTAGAGCTAACTTAGAGTAGCTCTTTAAGAAAGATAAGCAACTCTTAGCTAAAGCAATGGAATTTTTACATTTTAGTCAGGTATGTGAAATAAATTCTTTTCAATCCTGCTGAGACCTTCCCACTGGGTCTTATTAAATAAGTATATAAGGAGAATGCTTATCTGGGTCAAGAAGAAACTAACTAGATTAAAAATTTGAAAATAAAAGTTTTAAATCTAAGCCCCAAAACATAAAAGTATGAACTTTTCGTTGTCAGTTAACCTTTCCTTTCTTCTGTTATTGTCATCTGCTAAGTGATATACTGTTCTAACTTTCCACAAGCCCTCTAAGCTATAACACTTCATGTTTTAATCATCCATTTGACTCTGGCATATAACTTCTACCTTTAATCTCTTCTCCTATGTCCCGAGATTATTACAGTTTCCAGAAAATCCATCATACATCTTATTATTGAAAATATAAATTCCATAAAATAAGAGGCAAATTTGTTAATTATTTTACATTCTATGGAAAATAAAACTAATGACTGATTTTGGTTATATTTCAAAATTTTGTAAAGAAATTATGGCTAGAATAAATGTTGTAGTCTGCTGCTGCTAAGTCACTTCAGTCATATCTGACTCTGTGCAACCCCATAGATGGCAGCCCACCAGGCTCCCCCATCCCTGGGATTCCCCAGGCAAGAACACTGGAGTGGGTTGCCATTTCCTTCTCCAATGCATGAAAGGGAAAAGTGAAAGTGAAGTCACTCAGTCGTGTCCGACTCTTAGCGACCCCATGGACTGCAGCCTACCAGGCTCCTCCATCTATGGGATTTTCCAGGCAAGAGTACTGGAGTGGGGTGTCATTGCCTTCTCTGTGTTATAGTCTAAGATATGCTAAATAAGGATTCTGACTTCAAGCATAAAATTCTATGGAAACACTTATAAAGTACATGAACAGATATTTTATTATTTTTTAAGCATGATTAACCTGCAGCTGACTGCCAGAAAAATGCATTCACTGAAGACACATTTACTTCTGCTCTTTCTGAAAAAGGAAATTTTTTTTGTTTGTACCCTCAAATATGCAAAGCAAGAAAGAAGACTTTCATTGCCTTCTCTGTGTTATAGTCTAAGATATGCTAAATAAGGATTCTGACTTCAAGCATAAAATTCTATGGAAACACTTATAAAGTACATGAACAGATATTTTATTATTTTTTAAGCATGATTAACCTGCAGCTGACTGCCAGAAAAATGCATTCACTGAAGACACATTTACTTCTGCTCTTTCTGAAAAAGGAAATTTTTTTTGTTTGTACCCTCAAATATGCAAAGCAAGAAAGAAGACTCTCAGACATATCAATGACATTTTGGAAGACTGGCATCACAGAATGAATGGTAAATGAGAGCAAAACAGAGAATGCTGATACATAATTAACTACAAGGTGTAATGCAAAATGCTAAAGGCATTTGAAAAAGAAGAAATTGGGACTGGAAATAAAGACGAATTATAAGCCTGAGGAAGAAGTAAATTCCCAGATTCCTAGCCTTAGTTCCTATAATGAAATATTTCCCTTCCCTGATTCCAGTAACATGCAGTATAATGACTCTCTGGAGAACTTGAAACAGAAAGGCTCTGCCAGAGAGCCAGATGTGGGTGAAGATGGAGATGCAAACAGAGATTTAGGTGGAAGTGTTATCCTCTACCCTGCTCTCAGAATGCTGGCAGATAGGTTTGTACCCTTCAGAGAGAAGATTGGGAAGTTCTTCTCAGCCAATCAAGAGAAAAGCTCTACAGATGCTGGCAGGTATAGATGGACCACTGAAAAAGCTGGGACTCTGCTCCATTGCCCCCAGTGAGCCCTAACAGTCTGCATATCCTGCCAGTTTGTTTTTTAATGTCTCACTCTCATTATTGACAGGCAAGGATAATCAGGCAATTGAGAAAAGGTTCTAAAAATGCTTTTTTTTTTTTTTAAAGAGGAACTTAGAGAAAGATGTAAGGCAAGCAGCAGAAAATTTTAACTAAAACATGTAGTTAAAATCTTCAAAGATATTACTCCCAGAAATTAAAGAATACAATAACTAAAATGAAAACACAGGAGCTAGAACATAATATTGAGGCAATCTCACAGAAAGTAGAACAAAAACAATCAAAAAAGTAGAAAGTCAGGAATGAAAATGTAAGAAAGAAGATTCAATCATAATACTATGTATCTGAAGGAGAGTTCCAAAAGAAAAACAAAGAAAATGGAAGAGACTAAATGACCAAATTATAAATGCAAGAATGTTTCACAGAAAGAAAAGACATGACTTCAAAGATTCAGAGAAACTATAAGTGCTCAATACAATGAACTGGAAATAAGGAGAAAATCCTACAACCTTCAAGCAACACAACTAAGGTAGATTTTAAGAAGCATTGCGCCGGTAACCTGGAGTTGAAAGCAAGAGAGAAATGCCTTAAAATAATGAAGAAAATTATTTGCAACTTAGAATTCTAAATATTTAGCTGTTGTTTAGTCAGTCAGCGTCCAGCTCTTTACAACCCCATGGACTATAGCTCCTCTGTCCATGGGATTTCTCAGGCATGAATGCTGGAATGAGTTGTCATTTCCTTTTTCAGGGGATCTTCCCAACCCAGGGATAGAACCTGTGTCTTCTGCTTGGCAGGCGGATTCTTTACCACTGAGCCACCTGGGAAGCCCACTTAATCAAATATGAGGGTAGAATACAATTTGTTAGATTTGCAAGTTTCCAAAGATTTTTACTTCCCCTAAAACTGGGAAAGTTGCTACAGTTCTCAAAGTGTGATTCATACACCCAAGGATCTCTAAGACTCTATCTGGGGGCCCTCATGGCAAACCATTCTCATTATAGTGCTAAGCTGTCACTTGCCTTTTTTGCTCTCACTCAATAGTGTAGAATAGGATTTCCTGAGCTTTAATGATGTCCAGTATTAAGCAGACCTAGCATAGAAGCAGATATGAGAATCCAACTGTCTTTTATTCAAGCAAACTTTAAAAAGATTTGCTGAAATGTAAAACAATGACACTTTTTTCATCAATTTTATATTTAAATGAATATGTAATATATTTGTTATCCTTGTTTAACGAATTAATACATATTTTTAATTTTTCAGTTTTGACTTCTAACGTGAAAATTAATAGATGTCAGTCATTTAAATGAAAACTCTTTGGGAGACTCAGTAATTTTCAAGAGTTTAAAAGAGTTCTGAAACCAGATAGGTTAAGAACTTCTGTACTAGACGATGCATTCCACCAAACAAGGAAAGAGAAAGGCAAGTCTCAGATCAGGGGCAAACAGTTTCTGTTTTTTTTTTTTTTCTAATGAGCAAACTCTCAACAGGACATCCATGCAGCTGGCCTAGAAAGCAACCAGTGCAGAGTGAAGTAGAGAATCCTGAGATTCTCTAGGGCACAACTAGACAGGATATTACATATATGGACATTTAATAGATCTGGTGATCCTATAATATTAAAAAAAAAAAAATAAGAACAGACAGCAGAACCAGTATTTGATGTAAAAATATGAACACATACTTAAAAATAAAATTAATTATTGAAGGTGTTTTCCTCTAGGCAGTGAAAAGGGGGTAGGATGACAAGGGATTGCTATTTTCACACAAGCTATGTAATATTTTTTAGTTAAATGTATTAAAAGTGATGCTTAGAAAAAAAAAATCTATCTTCTATTATAATATAGATCAATTCCTTCAGATTGTTTTGTAACATTATTTTCAACAGTTTTTGACCTCTTGACAAAGAGTTTGGGGAGTTTTTGCTTGCTTTATTGAAACATAGTTGGTTTACAATACTGTGTTAGTTTCAGATGCATAGCAAAGTGATTCAGTTATACATACATAAATACACACATATATATTTTTTACACACGCTTCCATTAAAGGTTATTGCAAGATACTGAGTATAGTTCCCTGTGATACATAATAGGTCTCTGTTAGTTATCTATTTTATCTATAGTAGTGCGTGTATGTTAATCCCAAACTGAATTTGTCCCTCACCTTACCCTTTCTCCTTTGATAAACATAAGTTTGCTTTCTAGGTTTGTAAATCTGTTTCTATCTTATAAATAAGTTCAGACAAATAGCTTTAGTATTTATAATTTGTCATTTTGTCCTTCTTAATAACACTATTCTCACACTTATTTGATTTTTTATTTATTTTTTCAACATTCTGAATATCATCATCAAGTAACGGTAACTGGGTTGCATACTCTCTGAGAAATTGCATACAAGACTGCACACATTTGATTAACAATATTTTTTACTAAGTGCCTGCAGTGTGCCAGGAATTACTTGTTTTTCTGTTCCCTTCACACCTGAAAGCTCATTTTTTTCCCCATAGTAAATCTGATTTGTTGTTCCTTTGTAGAGAACCTGTCTTTGTCGTATTGCTAAGAATTTCTTATCTTTATACTTGGATGCTTCTAAGATTTCACTAGTCTATGTCTAAGGATGGGTTTCTTTTCTTACATTTTTCTTAGACCTTGATACCACCATATCTTCACAACAAAAACGTACAGTTAAAAATTACTAAATCTACACAATGGATGCCCCACAATAAATTGTTAAGATTACTCTCATGATCCTCCTCTGCTTCTCTTCTCTCTCTAGTGGCACAAACAGGGCCAATCCTCAACTCCAAATAAAAATCTCCCAGGTGATATGTATTACTCACCTACCCTATGTTTGTAACTCAAGCCATTTCTATTTCTGATGGACTTACAACTTTAGCAGACACACTGTAGTCCATGGGATTCCCTGAGAGCTCAGTTAATAAAGAATCCATCTGCAGTGCAGGAGACCCTGGTTCAATTCCTGGGTTGAGAAGATCTGCTGAAAAAAGGATAGGCTACCCACTCCAGTATACTTGGACTTTCCTTGTGGCTCAGCTGGTAAAGAATCCAGCTGCAATGCAGGAAACCTGGGTTCAATCCCTGGATTGGGAAGATCTCCTGGAGAAGGGAATGGCTACCCACTCCAGAATTCTGGACTGGAGAATTCCATAATCTGTATAGTCCATGGGGTTGCAAAGAGTCAGACTGAGCGACTTCCACTATATTCCATGGTATACTCCAGAAAATGCTATATCAGAGACAATGGTCAGATTTGGTTGTTTGTTTTTCTTAATCTCTCATGGACCATCACCTTGCCCAAAGCTTGCCACAGTATGTTAATAATTTGGGAAGGGGGGGATTGGAGACTAAATGAACAGACATTATTAAATGTTGCTTTTGAAAGTAGCCCCAGAGGTTTTGCTGTTTAACAGTGTCCATTTCTACTGTCTAGAAGCTCTGCTCACTGTGAAGAAATAGCAACTAAGATTTTTTCATGTTTCTTTAGGTGAATGGAGAATATTTCATAAATTAGAATCTAGTGTTTATGAATTATTTATTCATTCAAGAAGCCATCAGTATAAATCAAGAAACCACCAGTACAGCATTGTAGTTAAGAGTTTCAACATTAAGATGAGTATAAATTATATCTCTGCCATTCATTGTATAACATGGGACAAATTATTTAACTAACCTAGCCTCAATTTAACCATTTAAAAATGGGGAAAATAGCATTATTTCAAAGAGTTATTGAGAGCAGGGGAGGGCTAGGGGGAAGAAAGTGAGTAATCTGGGATGCAAAATTCAAACAGACTACTCAGGAATTAATTCCAATAGATCATACACCTAAATGTAAGAGCTAAGGCTACAAAATTCTTGGAAGAAAACATGAGAGTGAATTCATGACCTTTGGTTAGGCAAAGACTTCTTAGATATGCACCAAAAGTGCACATGACAAAAGAAAATATAAATGAACTAGACTTTATCAAAATTAAAACCTTTTCTGCTTCAAAGGACACTATCTGAAGAAATGAAAAGATACCTACAGAATGTGGGAAAAAATTTTGCGAATCATATAGCTGAAAGGAACTTGTTTTCAGAATATATAAAGAACTCTTACAACTCAATTACAAAAAGATAATCCAATTTAAAAATGAGTAGAGATCTAAATGAACACTTCTCAAAATGAGTAAACTCCAGGAGTTGGTGATGGACAGGGAGGCCTGGCGTGCTGCGATTCATGGGGTCGCAAGGAGTCGGACACGACTGAGTGACTGAACTGCACTGAACTGAGATAACAAATATGTGCGTGTGTGCTGTCACTTCAGTAGTGTCTGACTTGTGTACAGACTTGTGGATTGTAGCCCACAAGGGTCCTCTATTCATGGGATTTTCCAGGCAAGAACAAGGAGTAGGTTGCCATGTTCTCCTCTAGGGAATCTTCACCACCCAGGGATAGAACCCGCATCTCTTACATCTCCTGCACTGGCAGTCAGGTTCTTTACCACTAGAGCCACGTGAGAAGCCCAGTCGACTGATAGTTACATTAAAAAAAAAAATGCTCATCATTATTTACCATTGCTAACTGCTGCTAAGTCACTTAAGTCGTTTCGGACTCTGTGCGATCCCATAGACAGCAGCCCACCAGGCTCCCCGTCCCGGGGATTCTCCAGGCAAGAACACTGAAGTGGGTTGCCATTGCCTTCTCCAATTCACACCCACTAGGGTGACTATAATCAAAAGGAAAAATGATAAGTATGGTACAGAAGTTGAAACCCTGCTGGTAAAACGTAAAATGGTATAGCCACTTCAGAAAACAGTCTGACAGTTCCTCAGTATGTTAAACAAAAAGTTACTATTTGAATCACCAATCCCTCTCCTAGGTACATATACAAGAGAAATGAGAAAGCATGTCCACACAGGTGTTCATAATACCATGATGTGTAAGAGTCAAAAAGGAGAAACAACCTGTCTTCGTCAACTGATGAATGGATAAATAAAAGTGGTATGTCCATGCATCTAGGGCAAGAGCAGGTTTTTTAAAGTATTAGAAGAAGCAATGCAGAAACAGAGCATGAGTGGCTAGGAGGCATGCGGATTTCCACATAAGAGGAGCAGGCCCTACTTTCTAGGGTAAGGCGAGCACATTAAGGTGACTTACAATGTTGTGACTGTGTTTGTTACGTCTCCTTGACAAGTGTTTCCTGTAAGTACAGGCCGATTTAGGTTTGTGATGTGAGCTGGACAACAGGGTTGACCTCTATTTTGAGGGTCCCAATATATAACTTCATCAATAACAAGAGGAAGCATTTACTGTTGCAGAGGAGGAAAAATAATTTATCTCTATGCTTCTGAGTTCTTGGCTGAAGTCTGTGTACTAAAACATAGATTATCAAGAGAAAAAAAAAAACAGGTAGAACTTTATTAACAAGTATACGTCATATACACAGGGGAGATCCTGGGGGAAATGATGACTCCCTGAAGTGCCCTAAGCCACTGGCTCAAATACCACCTTCAGCTAAAGACAAAAGATGATGGGCAGTTACCAGGAAGGGCACGCTAAACAAGGTGAGGTTTATTATACAGAATAAAGTCGGTGCCTTCTCCACTGATGAGATTCTCTTGTGATTTATTTTTTCCTGTTTTTTATTGGAGTATAGTTGCTTTACAGTGTTGTGTTAGTCAACCTTCCCTTCCTAATCCAGAGAGGGAAACATCCTTACAAATGGATGTTTCTCTTATAAGTGTAAATTCTCTCACAAAAGTGAGCTTTTCTGTTTTCAGAGATCCCACTCTGTTTCTTGTTTCTCAAAAGAATCCTTATGCCAAAAATGCATATTTGGAGGTGGCATATTCTGCTGCTGTTTACTATTATGATTATTAAATATCAGGAACTTGTCAGATTCTGAGCCTATGTAGACAGCAATAATTGCTAAACTATGTTAGGTACATGAACGAAGTCTCATTTCAAATGCTTTCTGTGAAGTTTAGGTAACTTGCCCAAGTCGAGAAGGACAAGGTATTTTTCCTTTTGATAATCCAGTATGAGCCATAAAGATGTTCATCAAAACTATAACATGATAAATAGAAAAAAAATGCCATTTGTGCACAGAGAAAAATAATTCCATCTGTGAATGTAGGCAGCACCTCATAAGGGGTTAAATCCCCCACCCCCATCACCACCACCACCAATACCCGACCCCCAACCCAGGTCTTCAGAGGAAAATGAACTGGCTGGATGGAGAAGGTGAAAGGGAGCCTTCCAGGGAGAATGAAAATGAGCCAAGGAAAACAAGGAAAAGGGCTGAAACAGCCGTTGGTCCTGGGGACTGAGAGCTTTGCTGGGGTATGTGGAGTATGAGGGGGTTTCTTTGATGGCTCAGTGGTAAAGAATGTGCCTCCAACACAGGAGACACAGGAAATGTGAGTTCAATCCCTGGGTGGGGAAGATCACTTGGAGAAGGAAATGTCAACCCACTCCAGTATTCTTGCCTGGGAAATCCCATGGAGAGAAGAGCCTGGCAGGCCACAGTCCATGGGGTTGCAAAGAATTAGACAAGACTGAGGGAGTGAGCATGAACTCACATGGAGTGGAAAGGGCCGAGCCTAGAGTCATACAAGGGTGGAGCTGGGTGTGAAGGCTTCCTAGACCACACGGGAGACTGAAATTTTCTCAAAAGACAAGTGGGAGCCAGTATAGGCCCGTAAATGAGACTGCAACAGAAGCAGATAGGAGGTGGGGAGATCTTGCCAAAATTAATTAGAGTTGTTTTGACAACAAATCTAGATAACAGGGAGTTCTTCAAATCAAAGCTCACATTTTTTTTTTTTCTTTACCGTTTTTGTTTCTTTTTTTTTTTTTTTTTTTTTTTTTTTTTTTCACGAACTCCCAAACATTTTTCACTTTTCACTTTCTTGCACTGGAGAAGGAAATGGCAACCCACTCCAGTGTTCCTGCCTGGAGAATCCCAGGGAAGCGGAGGGGCCTGGTAGGCTGCTGTCTATGGGGTCGCACAGAGTCAGACACGACTAAAGCGACTTAGCAGCAGCAGCAGCAGCAGTGAATGCTATATAGGGCTACTTCTAAGACTGGATTGAACAAGTTTAAAAATATATAGAATCTCTGTGTACCCTGATGAGTGCACCCTTTACATACATCATAGGTCATCTCATTTGATAGAAAGAAAATCTTATTTGAATCCCTCATTTTAGGCATACTTTGTGATTAAGTTTATTTATCAGAGATATATGGAAGCAACATCTCTGGATGTTATTGCCACCCTGCTTATTTAACTTACATGCAGAGTACATCATGAGAAACGCTGGGCTGGAAGAAGCACACGCTGGAATCAAGATTGACGGGAGAAATATCAATAACCTCACATATGCAGATGCCACCACCCTTATGGCAGAAAGTGAAGAGGAACTAAAAAGCCTCTTGATGAAAGTGAAAGAGGAGAGTGAAAAACTTGGCTTAAAGTTCAACATTCAGAAAATGAAGATCATGGCATCTGGTCCCATCACTTCATGGGAAATAGATGGGGAATCAGTGGCAAACTTTATTTTTTGGTGCTCCAAAATCACTGCAGATGGTGATTGCAGCCATGAAATTAAAAGACGCTTACTCCTTGGAAGAAAAGTTATGACCAACCTAGATAGCATATTCAAAAGCAGAGATGTTACTTTGCCAACAAAGATCCGTCTAGTCAAGGCTATAGTTTTTCCAGTGGTCATGTATGGATGTGAGAGTTGGAATGTGAAGAAAGCTGAGTGCCAAAGAATTGATGCTTTTGAACTGTGGTGTTGGAGACTTGAGAGTCCCTTGGACTGCAAGGAGATCCAACCAGTCCATGCTAAAGGAGATCAGTCCTGGGTGTTCATTGGAAGGACTAATGCTAAAGCTGAAACTCCAGTACTTTGGCCATCCCATGCGAAGAGTTGACTCACTGGAAAAGACCCTGATGCTGGGAAGGAATGGGGGCAGGAGGAGAAGGGGACGACAGAGGATGAGATGGTTGGATGGCATCACCGACTCGATGGACATGAGTTTGAGTGAATTCCGGGAATTGGTGATGGACAGGGAGGCCTGGCGTGCTGCGATTCATGGGGTCGCAAAGAGTCGGACACAACTGAGCAACTGAACTGAACTGAACATCTCTGGATACTTAAACATATTTTAA
Source organism: Oreotragus oreotragus (assembly GCA_006410675.1). NCBI lineage: Eukaryota > Metazoa > Chordata > Mammalia > Artiodactyla > Bovidae > Oreotragus > Oreotragus oreotragus. The sequence goes on along the minus strand of SJYX01012035.1, from coordinate 542,410 downwards.
CTTCACTCATTGCCTATGATCATAAATCAGGAGGGTTGTCTAATAATATTAATTCAGAGACAAATTCAAGGAAATATTGATTGCCATTGTATGAGTTTCCTCAGGGCAGTAGGAACATGCATCCTGTTTTTATCGTTTTGCAAATAGAAAGTCATACACACATAATAAAGTAGACCCTGCTTATCCACAGCTTCTCCTTTCCTAGTTTCAATTACCTGAAATAACTTCAGTCTGAAAATATTAAATGGAAACTACCAGAAATAAACAACTAACAGGTTTTAAATTATTTGCTTTTCTGAGTAAAGCGATGAAATCTAGCACTGCCTCATTCTGTCCTACATGGGACATGCGTCATCCCTTTGTCCAGCCTATTTATTGATACATTCAGCTGCCTGTTAGTTACAGGAAAAAACATTGTATAGGGTTCAATATCATCCATGGCTCCAGGCACCCTTTAGGGATCTTAGAATGTGTTTATGGTGGATAAGGAGGGCTACTATAGTCATTTCAGGGTATTAACTATATTCCAAAAGCAAAATTAATCTGCATAATACAGGGGAGATAATGAGAAAGAGAAAAGTAACAGAAGAAAAAGGAAAATATATTTAATTTGTATATATCTAATGGTGATTTAATAATACCCTCAGACATAAGGTTTTTTGAATTTCTGAAGGAAGAAACAAATTCTTACTTATGCTTAGCTGGCCAGGGAGTTATGTACCATCTCAGAGAACATATTATCAGAGATCCATACATCATAAACGTGTTCTTAAATAATTGTTGCATTAATAAATTTCACCAGCATGTTGACTGTTCTGAATTCATTTGCAAAGGAAAGCATTATATTAGTGGCAGTTACAAATGGATCAGAAAAACCGACAGCATCTCAAAGGTGGTAGGTACTAAATGATACATCGAGCAGTTAGTATTTTTAAGAATCTCTTAAACCAAAAGGCCTCTCCAGTATCAGATAAGCTGGCAGGATAATAGTAGGCTTTATTATCATCAACAAGACTGTCAGTATATAAGCAGAATCTCAGATGCTATTTCTATACATAAATACACTGTTAGCTTTTTTAAACAGTATGATTCACTGCCTCATGTACAAATAGCAAGGGTATCCAGAGTGAGAAACCAATAGTCTGCCATTTCCCAAACTTCATTCACTTTGCTGGAAACAGGACCAGCTTTCAAACTGCCAAAAATATCCTATGAGTAACTTATGAAAAGACAGTGCTCCCTTCCGGAAACTGGGTTCCCTGAGGGAGTCAAATGTTCTATTTAAGTTATGTTTAAAGGGCATCAGTGATTAAGTTTACACATACAGTTGAAAGAAATGGCTAGATTCATTGTTGTTATTTGACATGAAGAAAATAACTTTCAAATATCAAAGCTTGTTAAAAAGAATAACTGTAAAGACTTACTGCTATTAGGACATCTCAATAAAGAAAACAAAATTCATGTACTAGTAGAGTCAGGAAAGAATTGTCTTCCTGGAACATTAGAGAAAGTCTGAGATTCTTTTTTCAATAAGTGAATCATTTTTGATACTCTCCTTTATTTCATGCAAAGATTATATATAGTTTTATTTTCATATCACTTTTATCCTTCTAATATTTATTTGAAGTTTTTTTTTTTTCATTTAAAAAAGTATTTATTTTAATTGGAGGCTAATTACTTTACAATATTGTATTGGTTTTGCCATACATCAACATGAATNTCTTTTTTCAATAAGTGAATCATTTTTGATACTCTCCTTTATTTCATGCAAAGATTATATATAGTTTTATTTTCATATCACTTTTATCCTTCTAATATTTATTTGAAGTTTTTTTTTTTTCATTTAAAAAAGTATTTATTTTAATTGGAGGCTAATTACTTTACAATATTGTATTGGTTTTGCCATACATCAACATGAATCTGCCACGGGTGTACACATGTTCCCAATCCTGAGTTCTGGTCTGTAGTATACAGATATAATTATTCTCTTTCTGTGCATTTTCAGGGTGGCTCTGGATGTGAAGCACCTGGGTTAAGGTCAGGATTATTCCTCTTTTTCTAGGAAATATCTTGGATATATCAAAATTTAGGGCTTCCTCGATGGCTTGGCTGGTAAAGAATCTGCCTGCAATGTGGAGACCTGAGTATGATCCCTGGGTTGGGAAGAACCCCTGGAGAAAAGAAAGGCCACCCACTCCAGTATTCTGGCCTGGAGAATTCCATGGATAGGATAGTTCATGGGATCACAAAGAGTCAGACAGGACTGAGTGCATTTTACTTCACTTCATATCAAAATTTAAATTTATATCAGACTGTTACTTTTCTTTGGTAAAATATACATAGCATAATATTCAGTACTTTAACCATTTTAATGTCTATAGTTCAGTGGTGTTGAGTACATTCAGTGTTGTACAATCATCATTACCATTTGTAGTGAGAAACTTTGCATCATCCTATACTGAACTCTGTACCCATTAGATAAGAACTCTCCATTCTACCCTTCCCCACCCCTGGAAATCACATTCTATTGGCTTTCTCTATGAATTTGACTGCTCTAAGTACCTCATATAGTGAATTATACATTGCTTGTTCTTTTGCAATTGGTTAATTTCACTTAGCATAATGTCTTTACAGATAATCCATGTTGTAGCATGTATCAGAATTCATTCCTTTTTAAGGCTGAATACTATTGTATTGTAGAGGTATAGACCACATTTTGTTTATTCATTTATCTGCTAATGGACAACTGGGTTCTTTCTACCTTTCAACTATTATGAATAATGCTGCTGTAGAAACTGAGTAGTTTATTTTTTTCCTCTCATTTCATCCATACTTTCTGCATTATATTTACATTCATAATATATCTTCTGTTGTGTATTGTAAGCTTCTTGAGGACAGTCATTGCTCTGTTTTATGTTTATAATGACATAATATCCAGGACAAATTTTACATATCGTTTCAGTTCAGTTCTGTTCAGTCACTCAGTCATGTCCGACTCTTTGCAACCCCATGGGCTGCAGCAAGCAAGGCCTCCCCGTCCATCACCAACACCAGGAGCTTATTGAAACTCATGTCCATTGAGTCGGTGATGCCATCCAACCATTTCATCCTCTGTCTGCCCCTTCTCCTCTACCTTCGGTCTTTCCCAGCATCAAGGTCTTTTCAAATGAGTCAGTTCTTCATATCAGCTGGCCAAAGTATTGGAGTTTCAGCTTCAGCATCAGTCTTTCCAGTGAATATTTAGGGTTGATTTCTGTTAGGATGGACTGGTTGGATCTCCTTGCAGTCCAAGGGACTCTCATGAGTCTNGGTCTTTCCCAGCATCAAGGTCTTTTCAAATGAGTCAGTTCTTCATATCAGCTGGCCAAAGTATTGGAGTTTCAGCTTCAGCATCAGTCTTTCCAGTGAATATTTAGGGTTGATTTCTGTTAGGATGGACTGGTTGGATCTCCTTGCAGTCCAAGGGACTCTCATGAGTCTTTGCCGACATCACAGTTCAAAAGCATCAGTTCTTCGGCACTCAGCTTTCCTTAAAGTCCAACTCTCACATCCATGCATAACTACTGGAAAACTCTAGCTTTGACTAGATGGAATTTTGTTGGCAAAGTGATGTCTCTGCTTTTTAATAAGCTCTCTAGGTTGGTAATACTTTTCTTCCAAGGAGAAAGCATCTTTTAATTCATGGCTGAAGTCACCATCTCCAGTGATGTTGGAGCCCCCAAAATAAAGTCTGACACTGTTTCCACTGTCTCCCATCTATTTGCCATGAAGTGATGGGACCAGATGCCATGATTGTCATTTTCTGAGTGTGTAGTTTTAAGCCAACTTTTTCACTCTCCTCTTTCACTTTCATCAAGTCGCTTTTTAATTCTTCTTCACTTTCTGCCTTAAGGGTGGTGTCATCTGCATATCTGACGTTATTGATATTTCTCCCAGCAATCTTGATTCCAGTTTGTGTAGATGTATTTACAGTGATTTTAAGAATTCTGTCTAGTAACTCAAACTGGTACTCCGTGGCAACCTAGAGGGGCGGGATAGGATGGGAGGTAGGACGGAGGTTCAAAAGGAAGGGGAATACCTATGGCTGATTCATGTTGATGTATGGCAGAGACCAACACATTATAATAAAGCAATTATCCTTCAGTCAAAAATAAATAAATAAACAGAATGCCCCCTAGTAGTTTTCAGATATTAACACATAAAGGAGAAGAAGCTAGTTTAATTTATTTGAAAGTTCCTTTTAACCATTAGTATGTGACATTCAGTGAGCAGGGTAATATTAACAGATACATGAAGACAGCTAGGTGGTTCATATCTGTGCATTAATGTACACATTGGCTAACACATACTTCATACATATATGTATGTGTGTGTGTGTTTGTATATATTCTTCATATGTACATGGGCTAATATACATTTATATACTAGCAGATATCTCACATTCTCAGTAGTAGAAGTCTTACAATATCAATCAATAATTGGAATTATAACAAAAGAGGCAAACAAAGCACCAATAACACATCACAAAGATTTGGGCAGGAGAGATTCAGAGAACAGATACTGTATGGAATGTTTTCTTTGTCCTTTCATGTCCATTCTTTTTCCCTCTTGGGAGACTGACCTGTGTGGTCCACAGCTGTGTTTGGCTGTGGAAGCCCTAGCAGCTCTTTCCCTGGAGGCTGCCTGGAGCTGTCTCTGTTTAGTCCTAAAACCACAATTTCTCCAGGTTCTTGAAGGACTCCATGCCCTTCCAATTTCCAAAACCACTCACACCCCATGTTAGTTTGGTCGTAGGAGCAGAATCAGCTCTGCCAGCACTCACCCCAATTCCTATATTCTCATGGTTTTCCCACACGCTATCCATGCAACTGTAAACAGCTCCTTTTTTAAACCCTCTTAAAATTAACCTAATTTGAATGTGCCGTCTCTTTTTCCTGTTGAGACTCAAAAGATTCAAATACAAACCAGGTCATGAGATGTATATCCAGTACTCTACTCCAAGATTTAACCTCTCTGATGGAATAAGGAAGAAGATTAAGAAGTGCATTTGTGCAATACTGTAAAGCAATTATCTTCCAATAAATTTTTTTTTTAAAGAAGTGCCCTTGTGGGTTCTAGCACTTTTTATTGTTTTTAGAGGCCAAACTTGTAAAAGCAGAACAGAAAAACATGATATTTTTAAAATTCCAAAGGCAAGAGAGAAAACCCTCTTACGAGTAAGCCAAAAACTGTATTTGTGTTAATATTCCCTGATGACAGTATAGCTTTCATTAAACTAACGTTTCTTTAACAAGCAACCTATTACTCACCTCAACAAGCCGCTCTTTCTGTTCAGAGAGTTTGCAGGCATATTCAGCCAAACCTTCTAAATTTCCTTCTACTCCAGTAAGTTTTAATGCTTTTAGAACCACATGATCAGCATGGTATTTTAACAGATCTGTTGCCAGCTGAGCTGCTGTACTATGAAGCTACAGATGTGGGGGGTGAAAGAAAGACAACAAATGACAAGGTTTTGTGATGAAAAACCTCCCGAGTCCTTTAAAAACTAAAGAGCAGCAACCTCAGATCACGCCCACCTGATCTGCTGAGGGGAAAAGCGTAAAGTTTCTTGTGGTAACAGAACTGCAAAGCCCTGGGAGCTTGCAGCTTCGCCCAAGGGCAGGAAGGAGACTGGCATCTTTGAGTCCCCTGGTGTTGGCAGTAATCCTGTTTGCAGAAGATGAACTGGTCACCCTGGCAGAGTAGCCTGGACCTCTTTCCATCCCACTGTCAACCAGCTCTTTCCCACACGGCTTCTCTCTTACCTCAACTGAGCTTCTGCTGCTCTTAAAGTTAGTGAAAACAGACCCTATGAAGAGAACAGCATTCTGTACACTAAGAGGAAAATCAAATGGCAGCTCATGACCATTAATGTGTTTTTAAACAGACATTTGGCAAAGTATCATTGTGAGATACAGGCAAATATGTATTCATCAAATTTTATTAAATACCTATGTCAGGAAAGGCACTAGCCTAAAGGCTGGACATAACATGACAAGTAAGACGCAACATCTTCAGGGAGCTCCCAGTTTATCTATATTGTCATCCAGAACTTTATGCTCTAACTCTTAGGTCACAGGAGAAATGAGGGATAAAATAATAATGAAAACCTCAAGGCTTTATTTAACATCAGGTGGAATGGATTCTAAACATGGTTCACTCTCACTGAATATCTCTGTATACAATCAACTCCAAAATCTTTTCTTCTCCTTACCTTGTCTTTTAAAAAAAAAGTCATGACAGGTTATTTTGGGTTCACTAGAAAGAGATCATTTTAAATCTGATTTTTAATTAAGTCTATTTATACAAAGTGATTCTTTTTTTCCTGGAAGTAATCCAATGTCAATTCAGATTACAGGACTCTGTACAAAATTAACAATAGGGTAGTCCGCACTCATGAACTCAAGTGAGAATAATTACAGTCAGAAACAAAGACATTAAAATGCATTTTCCTTTGGAAATTAAACAACATAAGAATTCAAAAGATTTTGTTTAACCATCAGGGCCCTAGAAAATAGCTAATGCCAACCCTCTATCTTACAGACTATGAAGCTGGTCCCTAAAGAGTGAGTAACTTGTTCAAGGTCACGTAAATCTTATAAATGATTATAGAGACAACTTACAAACCCCAAAGGAAGAAGGGGGAATAAACATGAAGTTCCTGCTCTGTGCAAGGTACTGAAAGCAGATATTGTACACATTTACAGATATTATCTCCCTAATCCTTGTACCCATTTCAGAGGTAAAGAAAATGAAGCTTATAGAATGCCACTCAATCTATCACCAAAAAATTTTACTTTCTACTGATAGTCAGTCTTAACAATAGTTTAGCTGAATAAGCTGGAAATGAGTAGGCTTGTTTTAAACCATAGAAGACCATATTTTTCTATGTTTAATAGGATGTTAAAATGAAGGTTTCAACAGAGGTCAATGAAACATCACCATATAATTTATATATGAAACTCCCCCAAACCAGCTCCCTTCTTTTGAGCCCTTGACTCTCTTTAAAAATATAAAATTAGAGCTAAGTGAGAAGGAACAGTTTGGAAGGAAGATCTGTTTGGAGCACTGGCTCACTCACTGTGAGTTCCCCTCCAGGCATACACATAGCAGAGGAACAAGGGGGCAGGGAGGTTACAAAGTAAAGGGGTGGTCGGGGGAGGCACCAGCAGAGCCTCTGCAGAGCACACTCAGGGATTAATGACAGAGAAAGCCAGCTTTAAACACCTTCTGAGCCCAGTGCATCTCATAAGGGCACTGGCCACTAAGAACTTTCTACCTCTCTACTTCCTCTCTTCTCTCCCTGTGCCAGAGCCTGGCAAAGATCTGGAACAGAAGCTAGATAACAGGGGATGAAGGGCCTGAAAGAGACAAGAGGCCACACCTCCCCCAGAAGCCCTAGGGTGCGGGACAGAGGAGTGAGGAACAGACGGGAAGTCATACAACCGAATGAACCAAAACACTGATGAATAGATCGGAATGAACACTCTCATTTTTAACTGAGACTGTGTCTTATGACCTAAAGCAGGCATTGGTAAACATTTTCTGTAGAGGGCCAGAGAGTAAATAATTAGACTTTTCAGGCTACCCAGTCACAACTGCACAAATCAAATGGGCAGAACTACGTTGAGAGTCCCTTGGACTGCAAGGAGATCCAACCAGTCCATTCTGAAGGAGATCAGTCCTGGGATTTCTTTGGAAGGAGTGATGCTAAAGCTGAAACTCCAGTACTTTGGCCACCTCATGCGAAGAGTTGACTCACTGGAAAAGACTTTGATNGAGTCCCTTGGACTGCAAGGAGATCCAACCAGTCCATTCTGAAGGAGATCAGCCCTGGGATTTCTTTGGAAGGAATGATGCTAAAGCTGAAACTCCAGTACTTTGGCCACCTCATGCGAAGAGTTGACTCACTGGAAAAGACTTTGATGTTGGGAGGGATTGGGGGCAGGAGGAGAAGGGGATGAGATGGCTGGATGGCATCCCTGACTCAATGAACGTGAATCTGAGTGAACTCTGGGAGTTGGTGATGGACAGGGAGGCCTGGTGTGCTGCAATTCATGGGGTCACAAAGAGTCAGACACGACTGAGCGACTGAACTGAACTGAATGGTCTAGTGGTTTTCCCCACTTTCTTCATTTAAGTCTGAATTTGGCAATAAGGAATTAATAATCTGAGCCACAGTCAGCTCCTGGTCTTGTTTTTGCTGATTGTATAGAGCTTCTCCATCTTTGGCTGCAAAGAATATAATCAATCTGATTTCAGTATTGACCATCTTGTTATGTCCATGTGTAGAGTCTTCTCTTGTGTTGTTGGAAGAGGGTGTTTGCTATGACTAGTGTGTTCTCCTGGCAAAACTCTATTAGCTTTTGCCCTGCTTCATTCTGTACTCCAAGGCCAAATTTGCCTGTTACTCCGGGTGTTTCTTGACTTCCTACTTTTGCATTCCAGTCCTCTATAATGAAAAAGACATTTTTGGGGGGTGTTATTTCTAGAAGGTCTTGTAGGTCTTCATAGAACCATTCAACTTCAGCTTCTTCAGCATTATTGGTTAGGGCATAGACCTGGATTACTGTGATATTGAATGGTTTGCCTTGGAAATGAACAGAGATCATTCTGTCATTTTTGAGTTTGCATCCAAGTATTGCATTTTATACATAATGAATTTAGAAATAATTCATTAAGATTTTACACATTTTATTTATTTATTTTTTTAATTTAAATTTATTTATTTTAATTGGAGGCTAATTACTTTACAATCTTGTATTGGTTTTGCCATACATCAACATGAATCTTCTACGGGTGGGAGGGGGGTTCAGGATTGGGAACACGTGTACACCCATGGCAGATTTTACACATTTTAAAACCCCTTCATCTTCTTTATAAACCTCTCCTTTTAAATCATAATTTGAGTTCCTTTTTCCCAGCAGTAACTTTGTGAATACCTTCTGGTTGTTGACAGAACACTGAAGATGAGAATTTGGATGGGGAAAGGGAGCCAAAGACTAAGAGATTGACTTCTTCTAATGAATGTTAAATGCTACCAATTAGATCACTAAATGCCTCTCAGATAAACTCTGGACTTTGTTCATAGCTACCACTCTCATCAAAGACAAGGAAAGAAAAATAAATAAAACTTCTATTAATGATCCTGGTCGAGTTCCTCTGCTCCTTTCTTGAATTTCCAGTTTCTTAAAAAATGCTCAGAATAAGTAGGGAAAAGGAACTACAGGCTATACATCCAAGTTTGATAAAGTACATTACTCAACTACCAAAAGTAGTACAAAATTATATCAATGTTATCAGCATGAATCTGAAAGATACAGCATTTAATTTTCAACTTGACTCAATGAGTTGTTTAACAGCTTTCTTTGTGACTATAGGATAAAAATTCAATAGATGACAGTCACTCTTTGCTAATCTCAGCACAGCTTTGCAGGTGAATTAAATACCTAACTAGCCTGCCAATAGCTATTTTTTCTTAAGCTGATATCATTTTCACTACCATTCTTACATACCTATATTACATAAATTTAGAAATATTCTTTAGCAAGATTGATGCATAAATTGATTATAAATCTAGAGAAAGAGCTAGAAGTTAAATGATAAAAATTATATAATTTATTGAGCCTTTTCCCTGGCCCATACATGATGTACCAGGGTACTTGGCATTCAGAATTTTACTTGATTATCATATCTCTGCAAGGTTTCTGCATATATATATATACACATATACAGTTTACTTTTTCATTTCTAACCATGTGCTATTTATTTATTTATTTATTGTTTTACTTTATAATACTGTATTGGTTTTGCCATAAATCAACATGAATCCGCCACGAGTGTACATGAGTTCCCAATCGTGAACCCCTCTCCCACCTCTCTCCCCATATCATCTCTCTGGGTCATTCCAGTGCACCAGCCCCAAGCATCCTGTATCCTGTATCAAACCTAGACCAGCGATTTGTTTCTTAAATGATAATAAACATGTTTCAGTGCCATTCTCCCAAATCACAGAGTCCAAAATCTGTTCTATACATCTGTGTCTCTTTTGCTGTCTCGCATACAGGGTTATCATGACCATCTTTCTAAATTCCATATATATGTGTTGGTATACTGTATTGGTGCTTTTCATTCTGGCTTACTTCACTCTGTACAATCGGCTCCAGTTTCATCCACCTCATTAGAACGGATTCAAATGTATCCTTTTTAATGGCTGAGTAATACTCCATTGTATATATGTACCACAGCTTTCTTATCCATTTGGCTGCTGATGGACATCTAGGTTGCTTCCATGTCCTGGCTATTATAAACAGTGCTTCAGTGAACATTGGGGTACATGTGTCTTTCTTTTTAGTAGAAAACAAAGGAGGCTATTTCTTTTGTAACTATTTGAAAATAAATTTAAATTATCTTAAAATAAGTGTTCTATATACACAGAATAATATTCAGTAGGCATAAAGCAATGTGTATAAAAGAAATCATCCCAGCCCTGTGTCTAAATATCTATTTTTCCTTTCTAGGAGTAACTGCTGTTATGGATTTGGTTTGCATTATTCCATAAATATTCTTGAAAATATAAACATAGTACTCTATGAAGTTGTTTTTGTTCAAAATATCTTAGATATTGTTTTATCTCAGTACAAATGGTGCTACTTCATTGTTTTAATGGCTGTGTCAGATTATACTTTGTGGTTGAATCCTAATCATTTAACCACTTCTCTGTTAATCAACATTTAGATTGCAGCATTTTTCTGTCATTACTGAAACTAAAGCTTCAATGCATATCTTTGTGTTCTATCAGGTATGTGCTAAAATGTTTCAAGGATAGTTTCCTAGAAATGAAGTTTCTGGAGATCACATGTAGTTTTAATTTTGTGACTATAGTATAAAAACTCAATAGATGACAGACACTACTTGCCAATCTTGTAGTGCACAGATGTTGATTTGAATTTCTTTAAATATTTTTAAAGTTGTTAAAAGTGAATTTCCTCTGAAAAATTTGTTTACAGATTTCACAAAATCAATATTAGGATACAGGGAGGAGACAAGCAGCAATTATTGCATTAAAGCTATAATTAAATTAAAAACCAGTGGCATCTTTTGAAGTGTGGTTAATGTCATCATAGATCTTGTATATCTGTGAGGCTCAGAAGAGTAGCAAAGTGTTAGGAGAGGAGCATTTTAGAGGAAGAGGAATAAGAATAGAAGTATAACCTAATATCATAGATATATCCTTTGAGGCCTGAAGGACAGAACCATACTGGGGCAAAGAAGTCAGTCTCTGAGTATCTGGCCTCCTTTCCCCATCCAAATTCCCATCTTCAGTTTTCCACCAACAACCAGAAGGCACTGCCAAAGTTACAGCTGGGAAAAAGGAACTCAAATTATGATTAAAAAGGAGAGGTTGATCAAGAAGACGAAGAGGTTTTAAATGATATCAAGTAGTTAAAGGAACTGGTGCTTAACTTAGGGAAGACAGGCGTCAATATGACATGTGGTTTAAATATTTAGAGTGCCCATGGACAGATTTAAATACAACAAAGAGAACGTGGTTTGTTGCTTTCACGTTTTCTCAGAACACACCCATTAGCGCTTAACCATAAATATCAAGAATAATGCCTACAAGCATCAACCTTAATCTCAGGAACAGTAGTGGAACATTACTGGTACTGCAAAGCAGACCTAACCCATTGTAAGAGATGAAAAAATACAGCTCCTCATTTCCTTGTCAAAATGGCCTTCCGTGCTGATTTTCTCACACTCTGGACACAAACCTGTTCTTGTGTATGTGAATACAAATAGTGCCTCTTCCAGTTTTTTTCTGGATGCTAGTCTAATGCTTTCTCTGAAATTCTGTGCTTCTGTTTCTTAATCATTCTGTGTTTTTTCCAGGTTTATTTTTAGATCTTTATGTTTTAGAGTGGTTTTAGTTTAAAATAAAATTGAGGGAAAATATAAGATTTTCTTATACAGCAATTCCCCACATATGCATGAAAGTGAAAGCTGCTCAGTCATGTCCAACTCTTTGTGATCCTATGGACTATACACTCCATGGAATTCTCTAGGCCAGAATACTGGAGTGGGTAGCCTTTCCCTTCTCCAGGGGATCTTCCCAACCCAGGGATCAAACCCAGGTCTCCCACATTGCACACACATTCTTTACTGGCTGAGCCACAAAGGAAGTCCGCTCCTCCATTTTCAACATAACTTACCAGAATGGTACATTTTTTTTTCTTTCTTAAACCAAGGATGATCCTATCTTGACACAATATAATCACTCAAAGCCAATGCTTTCCTAAGAGTTCACTCTTAGTTTTGTATATTCGTGGGGTTAAGAGAAATGTATAATGACAGGTATCCATCATGATGATATCATATTCTGCCCTAAATATCTTCTGTGCTCTGTCTATCCATCCCTCCACACATCCCTCAACCCATGGCAATTGCTGATCTTTTCACTGTCTCCATATTTTTGCCTTTCCCAGAATGTAATATAGTTGGAATCCTACAATATATGGCCTTCTTATATTGACTCCATTCACTTAGTAATATGCATTTAAGGTTCCTACATGTCCTTTCATTACTTGGTAGCTAATTTCTTTTAGCATTGAATAATATTCCATTGTCTAAACTGTCACTATCATAGTTTACTTATCCATTCACCCACTGAAGGGCATCTTGGTTGTTTCCAATTTTTAGCAGTAATGAATAAAGCTACTGTAAACATAAATGTGCAGACGTTTGGACATAAGTTTTCAACTCCTTTGGTTAAATAGCAAGGATTAATAGTGTGATTATTGGTTCATATAAGAGTATGTTTAATTTTGTAAGAAACTGCTAAACTGTCTTTCAGAGTAGCTAAACTACTTTGTATTCCCACCAGCAATGTGGTTCCTGTTGCTCTAAGTCCTCACCAGCTTTTGATATTGTCCGTGTTTTGGGTTTTGGCTTTTCTCATTAGTGTGTAGTGGTATCTCACTGATGTTTTAATTTGCAATTTGGACTGTGAAGAAGTCTGAGCACTGAAGAATTGATGCTTTTGAACTGTGGTGTTGGAGAAGACTCTTGAAAGTCCTTTGGACTGCAAGGAGATCCAACCAGTCCATTCTAAAGATCAGCCATGGGATTTCTTTGGAAGGAATGATGCTAAAGCTGAAGCTCCAGTACTTTGGCCACCTCAAGTGAAGAGTTGACTCATTGGAAAAGACTTTTATGCTGGGAGGGATTGAGGGCAGGAGGAGAAGGGGACGACCGAGGATGAGATGGCTGGATGGCATCACTGACTCGATGGACGTGAGTCTGAGTGAACTCCGGGGTTGGTGATGGACGGGGGGCCTGGTGTGCTGCAATTCATGGAGTAGCAAAGAGTCGGACATGACTGAGAGACTGAACTGAACTGAATGATACACTTTGTACATAATTTTTACATGTTTATTTTCCATCTGCATATCTTCTTTGGTGAGGTTTCTATTAAGATCTTTGACCCATTTTCAGAACAGGTTGTTTTCTTGAGGTTGAATTTTAAGAATTCTTTGTATATTTAGGATAATAATTCTTTATCTTATATGTCTTTTACAAATATTTTCTACCAGTTTGTGTCTTGTCTTCTAATTCTCCTTATAACTGTTTTTTTTTTTTTTTTGGCAGGGAGGAAATTTCAAATTTTAATGAAGTCTTTGTGTATCCGTTATTTCTTTCATGAATCATGCCTTTGATGTTGTGTCCAAAAAGCTATCACAATACCCAAGATTATCTACGTTATGTTGTCTATGTTATCTTGTAGGAATTTAGGAGTTTTATAATTTTGCATTTTATAGTTAGATCTATGCTCTACTTTTGAGTTAATTTTTGGGAAAAGTGTAAGATCTGTGTCTAGATCTATTTTTGCATTTGGGTGTGAAGTTGTTTCCATACCATTTGTTGAAGAGACTATCTTTGCTCCATTGTATTATCTTTGCCCCCTTGTCAAAGATCATTTGAGTGTATTTATGGGGATCTGTTACTGTGCTCTGTATTTTGTCTATTCTTTTGCCAATAGCACACTGTTCTAATTACTGTAGCTTTATAGTAAGTGTTGAAATTGGGTAGCATCAGTCCTTCAACTTTATTCTTCCCCTGACCTAATGTGTTGTGTACTCTGGGTCATTTGCCTCTTCATATAGACTTTAGAATAAGGCTATTGATATCCACCAATAACCTGCTGGGATTTTGATTGTAATCCAGTTGGAAGAATTAATATCTTGACAATATTGAGTCTTCTTATCCTCAAATATAAACTCTTTTTCCTCTTATTTAGTTCTTGTTTGTTTGTTCATCAGAGATTTTTGGTGGGGAAGGCAATGGCACCCCACCCCAGTACTCTTGCCTGGAAAATCCAATGGACGGAGTAGCCTGGTGGGCTGCAGTCCATGGGGTTGCTAACAGTCGGACAGACTGAGCGACTTCACTTTCACTTTTCTCTTTCATGCACTGGAGAAGGAAATGGCAACCCACTCCAGTGTTCTTGCCTGGAGAATCCCAGGGATGGGGGAGTCTGGTGGGCTGCCGTCTATGGGGTCACACAGAGTCGGACACGACTGAAGTGACTTAGCAGCAGCAGCAGCAGAGATTTCTGGTTTTCTTCATATGGATGTTGCTTTAATTTTGTTAGATTTGTACCTAAGTATTTTATTTTTTGAGGGGAGATGCTAATATAAATGGAATTGTACTTTAATTTCAAATTCTACTTGTTCATTGTTGATATATAGAAAGACAGTTCAGTTTTGTATGTTAACCTTGTATCCTACAACCTTGCTATCACTTGTTAGTTTCAGGAGTTCTTTTCTTCACTTAAAAATTTTTTTCTACATAGATGATCATATCATCTGTAAATCAAGACAGTTTTATTTCTTCCTTCTTGATATTTATTCCTTTTATTTCCCTTTCTTGTCCTATTGAGTTAGCAAGAACTTTTAGCAGCACTGGAAAGACTGGTGAGTGGGACATCTTGCCTTGTACTTGTTCTTAAAGTGAAAGCTTCAAGTTACTCATTCTTCTCTTTTTTTAGCTCTAGGGTAGAGACCGGGGAGAGAGGCTGACAATATAGCTATCTTGAGCATGAGTTCATGCCTACTTTGGTCTAGGGCAGAAGTGGAACCTTTGGCCTGGAGCACCACAGGAAAATAGAAGAGGTAAGGGCTCACCTGCTTAGGTTGGGTGGGAATAGAAGCAGAGGTACAGCAGGACCCTGCTACCATCATTCAATTATTGTGTCTAGAACACTATTGGAGGGAGAGAGTGACTAGACCCATTTGCTGGATCCTGGTTCTGAAGGAGAAATGATGTGTATATGAATACCGTTTGGGACCTTGAAACTATTTCCAGGGCCAGGAACCATATGTACAAAGTTCTGAGTTCTGACTTAAAAGAGCCGTGCTTCAGTGGGAATTTTGTCCTGAGACTTTCCTGGGATAGCTTCATCTGTGAGCTTCCTGTAGGAAAGCTTTCTGTATCTATTCAGGATAGAACTTAAAACTTATTAAACATGGAGCAGAGTCATTTATCAGGACTGGGGAAAAGCAACTAATTCCATGATTAACCTTCAGAATGATCCAACCTACTTAGAAAGCCTAGGAAATTCCTGGTGTCAAGCAGCCAATATCATGACTAATTATGCTTATAGACCTTAAATGGATGGTCTCTTGATGGATTCATTGAGGTATTCTGTTTTTCAAACCTATATTTTGACTTGGACCTTGTATCCACACCCATAATCTAATTCTGATTTCAGTTATTTAAATTTACTATCTTCTTGCTAGAGATTACAAACTTGTGGCCACTGATTTGATCCAAATTATTGACCTCTGACTTCTGATTCATCCCCTTTAGATATGGTACCTGCCTACATCTTCTTTATATGTTGCTAAGTTGCTTCAGTCATGTCTGACTCTGTGCGACCCCATAGATGGCAGCCTACCAGGTTCCCCCATCCCTGGGATTCTCCAGGCAAGAACAGTGGAGTGGGTTGCCATTTCCTTCTCCAATGCATGAAAGAGAAAAGTGAAAGTGAAGTCACTCAGTCGTGTCTGACTCTTAGAGACCCCATGGACTGCAGCCCACCAGGCTCCTCCACCCATGGGATTTTCCAGGCAAGAGTACTGGAGTGGGGTGCCATTGCCTTCTCCATCTTTATAAGCTAGTTAAGTTTAAAGTTTGGCTTCTTTTTTGCTTACTACTTTATTGATACTGCCTCTAAATTTCTCCCTAATTAGATTCTTTTCAATCTAAGTGTAAGTCTTTATTAAAGCACCTAGGTAGAAACATACAGTGTTAAAGGTTACTTTATTTAAATAAGGCACATATTTTAGGGTGAGGGTATAATGAAATAAATTTATGACATAATAAAGCACTTTGATGCTTAAACTAACCTAATTTCCCCTTCATCTTGAAAAGAAGAAATCTGTTATAAGTCAGTCAAAAGCTTTCCTGTAGACTGTGAGAATCTGGTTCTTGTTTTCGAGAATTTAGGGGCAGACTGATATTATAAACTCTTCAATAGTCTATGATAACACATGCCAATATCCAGCTTACAAATAACAGGGAAAGGGCTTCTGCTTGCCCTGCAGAGTTTTTACTATTCTCAATTCTCTTTCCTATTTCCTTGTGGCTCTTCAGAAATTTAAAGAATATCTTGGCATTCTTTTCATTTTTAAAATAATGAACTATAGGAAAAAATATTCATAGGTTTCTTGCTTCTTAGATGAACAATCATGCAAAGAACTCGTATGCACAAGATTCTATTGAATATTTCACTTTGGTAAGAGCAGGGCGTAAAGGTTTGAAGTATAAAGAGGATTCAAGGAGAAAAAATGTTTTGCTTCTCATTGTTTTGTGTCAACGTAGTGTAATACTTGGGCTTCTCAGGTAGCTCAGTGGTAAAGAACCCACCTGCCAGTGCAGGAGACTTCAGTTCAGTTCAGTTCAGTTCAGTCGTTCAGTCGTGTCCGACTCTCTGTGACTCCATGAATTGCAGCACGCCAGGCCTCCCTGTCCATCACCATCTCCCGGAGTTCACTCAGACTCCGTCCATCGAGTCCATGATGCCATCCAGCCATCTCATCCTCAGTCGTCCCCTTCTCCTCCTGCCCCCAATCCCTCCCAGCATCAGAGTCTTTTCCAGTGAGTCAACTCTTCTCATGAGGTGGCCAAAGTATTGCAGTTTCAGCTTTAGTTTCAGCTTTTCCCAGGATTGATCTTCAGAATGGACTGGTTGGATCTCCTTGCAGTCCAGGGGACTCTCAAGAGTCTTCTCCAGCACCACAGTTCAAAAGCATCAATTCTTCGGTGCTCAGCTTTCTTCACCATCCAACTCTCACATCCATACATGACCACGGGAAAAACCATAGCCTTGACTAGACGGACCTTAGTTGGCAAAGTAATGTCTCTGCTTTTGAATATACTATCCAGGTTGGTCATAACTTTTCTTCCAAGGAGTAAGCGTCTTTTAATTTCATGGCTGCAGTCACCATCTGCAGTGATTTTGGAGCCCAAAAAAATAAAGTCTGACACTGTTTCCACTGTTTCCCCATCTATTTCCCATGAAGTGATGGGACCGGATGCCATGATCTTCGTTTTCTGAATGTTGAGCTTTAAGCCAACTTTTTCGCTCTCCTCCTTCACTTTCATCAAGAGGCTTTTTAGCTCCTCCTCACTTTCTGCCATAAGGGTGGTGTCATCAGCATATCTGAGGTTATTGATATTTCTCCCGGCAATCTTGATTCCAGCTTGTGTTTCTTCCAGTCCAGCGTTTCTCATGATGTACTCTGCATATAAGTTAAATAAGCAGGGAGACAATATACAGCCTTGACGTACTCCTTTTCCTATTTGGAACCAGTCTGTTGTTCCATGTCCAGTTCTAACTGTTGCTTCCTGACCTGCATACAGATTTCTCAAGAGGCAGGTTAGGTGGTCTGGTATTCCCATCTCTTTCAGAATTTTCCACAGTTTATTGTGATCCACACAGTCAAAGGCTTTGGCATAGTCAATAAAGCAGAAATAGATGTTTTTCTGGAACTCTCTTGCTTTTTCCATGATCCAGCGGATGTTGGCAATTTGATCTCTGGTTCCTCTGCCTGTTCTAAAACCAGCTTGAACATCAGGGAGTTCACGGTTCACATATTGCTGAAGCCTGGCTTGGAGAATTTTGAGCATTACTTTACTAGCGTGTGAGATGAGTGCAATTGTGCGGTAGTTTGAGCATTCTTTGGCATTGCCTTTCTTTGGAATTGGAATGAAAACTGACCTTTTCCAGTCCTGTGGCCACTGCTGAGTTTTCCAAATTTGCTGGCATATTGAGTGCAGCACTTTCACAGCATCATCTTCCAGGATTTGAAACAGCTCAACTGGAATTCCATCACCTCCACTAGCTTTGTTCTTAGTGATGCTTTCTAAGGCCCACTTGACTTCACATTCCAAGATGTCTGGCTCTAGATTAGTGATCACATCCTCATGATTATCTGGGTCGTGAAGATCTTTTCTGTACAGTTCTTCTGTGTATTCTTGCCACCTCTTCTTAATATCTTCTGCTTCTGTTAGGTCCATACCATTTCTATCCTTTATCGAGCCCATCTTTGCATGAAATGTTCCCTTGGTATCTCCAATTCTCTTGAAGAGATCTCTAGTCTTTCCCATTCTGTTGTTTTCCTCTATCTCTTTGCATTGATTGCTGAAGAAGGCTTTCTTATCTCTTCTTGCTATTCTTTGGAACTCTGCATTCAGATGCTTATATCTTTCCTTTTCTCCTTTGCTTTTCGCCTCTCTTCTTTTCACAGCTATTTGTAAGGCCTCCCCAGACAGCCATTTTGCTTTTTTGCATTTCTTTTCCATGGGGATGGTCTTGATCCCTGTCTCCTGTACAATGTCACGAACCTCATTCCATAGTTCATCAGGAACTCTATCTATCAGATCTAGGCCCTTAAATCTATTTCTCACTTCCACTGTATAATCATAAGGGATTTGATTTAGGTCATACCTGAATGGTCTAGCGGTTTTCCCTACTTTCTTCAATTTGAGTCTGAATTTGGTAATAAGGAGTTCATGATCTGAGCCACAGTCAGCTCCTGGTCTTGTTTTTGTTGACTGTATAGAGCTTCTCCATCTTTGGCTGCATAGAATATAATCAGTCTGATTTCGGTGTTGACCATCTGGTGATGTCCATGTGTAGAGTCTTCTCTTATGTTGTTGGAAGAGGGTGTTTGCTTTGACCAGTGCATTTTCTTGGCAAAACTCTATTAGTCTTTGCCCTGCTTCATTTTGCATTCCAAGGCCAAATTTGCCTGTTACTCCAGGTGTTTCTTGACTTCCTACTTTAGCATTCCAGTCCCCTATAAAGAAAAGGACATCTTTTTTGGGTGTTAGTTCTAAAAGGTCTTGTAGGTCTTCATAAAACCGTTCAACTTCAGCTTCTTCAGCATTACTGGTTTAAGAGACACAAATTTGATTCTTGGGTCAGGAAGATCCCCTTGAGAAGGCATGGCAACCCATTCTGGTATTCTTGCCTGGAGAATCCCATGGACAGAAGAGCCTGGAAGGCTATGGTCCATAAGGTCACAAAGAGTCAGACACAACTGAAGTGACTTAGCACAGCACAGTACTGTGTAATACTTAAAAATTTTCTCCCAAAGTTACTATAGACATGAGATGTCATTCCAATCCCAAAGAAAGGCAATGTCAAAGAATGGTCAAAGAATGCACAATTGCACTCATCTCACACGCTAGCAAATTAATGCTCAAAATTCTCCAAGCCAGGTTCAATAGTACGTGAACTGTGAACTTCCTTACGTTCAAGCTGGGTTTAGAAAAGGCAGAGGAACAAGAAATTAAATTGCCAACATCCACTGTATCATCAAAAAAGCAAGAGAATTCCAGAAAAACATCTGCTTTATTGGCTATGCTAAAGCCTTTGACTGTGTGAATAACAACAAACTGGAAAATTCTTAAAGAAATGGGAATACCTGATGACCTGACCTGCCTCCTGAGAAATGTGTATGCAGATCAAGAAGCAACAGTTAGAAATGGACATGTAACAACAGACTGGTTCCAAATTGGAAAAGGAGTACATCAGGGCTGTATGTTGTCACCTTGCTTATTGAACTTGTATGCAGAGTACATCACGAGAAATGCTGGGCTGGAAGAAGCACACGCTCGAAACAAGATTGCCGGGAGAAATATCAATAACCTCAGATATGCAGATGACACCACCCTTATGGCAGAAAGTGAAGAGGACCTAAAGAGCCTCTTGATAAAAGAGGAGAGTGAAAAAGCTGGCTTAAAATTCAACATTCAGAAAGCTAAGATTATGACACATGGTCCTATCACCTCATGGCAAATAGATGAGGAAACAATGGAAACAGTGCCAGACTTTATTTTGGGGGCTCTGAAATCACTACAGATGGTGACTGCAGCCATGAAATTAAAAGTTGCTTGCTCCTTGGAAGAAAAATTATGACCAACCTACACAGCATATTAAAAAGCAGAGACATCATTTTGCCAAAAGGTCCATCTGGTGAAACCTATGGTTTTTCCAGTAGTCATGTATGGATGTGAGAGTTGGACTATAAAGAAAGCTGAACACCGAAGAATTGATGCTTTTGAACTGTGATGTTGGCAAAGACTATTAAGAGTCCCTTGTATTGCAAGGAGATCCAACCAGTCAATCCTAAAGGAAATCAGTACTGAATGTTCATTGGAAAGACTGATATTGACGCTGAAACTCCAACACTTCGGCTACCTGATGTGAAGAACTGATTCATTAGAAAAGACCCCAAATCTGGGAAAGATTGAAGGTAGGAGTAGAAGGGGTCGACAGAAGATGAGATGGTTGGATGGCATCACCAATGTGGACATGTGTTTGAATAAACTCCAGGAGTTGATGATTAACAGGGAAGCCTGGCATGCTCCAATCCATGGGGTTGCAAAGAATCGGACATGACTGAGCTACTGAACTGAACTGAACATTACCTTTTCACTCATCTTATTCTACCCATTTCTTATTCTCCTGTACAGTTACCATGACTCAGTAGTTTCCTGTTCTTATTCCAGTTTTAACTCTTCCCCTCTTATCCCATTACTGTTTTTGTTGGCATTTCTCATATCCTGTCTCTTAACTAATACAGATCTGTGGTGTATTAATATACAAGCAATGGGAAAGGTGTGGAATGCTACTTCTCCACATACTTTTCTTGGGTTAAAAAAATAGATTTAAGACACTGTATTTCAAACAACTTTGCTTTTGTCAAACCCTAATATGTACAGGGTGATATTTTCCCACCAACTTTGACTTGTTGAGAGAAGAGTTTTTAAAAAGCACCATTTAAATAGCAGTCATTTTGTTTGGAAAAAGGCTAACTTATGCTATAAATCATAACAGAGCTTCCAAGAGAGTAGAGCATTATTCTTCTGAGTGAGGAAAATGAGCGTCTTTGTGTTATACATAATGGCAGGAAAGGGAAAGCATGTAGTTTTCAGGCCTACAAAATGTATATATTGCTGCTGAAGGCATGGGAAACTCACACATGTGTGGGATGATTGTTTACCTAATGATTGTTCCACAGCCCATTTCTTGTGTATTTGATGCATTATTGAGAGACACCAACAACGCCTCAATGGGAATTATATAGACTCAATGTGGTAATCATGGGCAATTTAGACATGGGAAATTCTTGGCATTTAAAAAATCTATTGTTAAACTATAGAGTATAGTGTGGTAGCAATACAAAACAAAACCAACAAATGAAGAAGGGTAAATGTATTCCAGGAGTTTTCAAGCTAGACTAGAGAGACTGGTGGCCCAACTTTTGCTGCATTATTCATCTGAAAAGGTCTTGTGAAATGTGCTTTTTTTGTAAAATATATTAGAAACAGTGATCAAAAATGTGAATGTCCTTCCTTTTTTTGTTTTCTTTCTTCTCTCCTTCTTTCCTTTCTCTCCCCCCATCCCTCCCTCCTCATCTCTTTTTATTTCTTTATTTCCTTCTCTCTCTCCCCCCTCGCTTCTTCTTTCCTTCCTTTCTTTCTTTCTGATGATCAGTCTATGGATTATTTGGAACAAATTTAGTCAAAATGTGGTTAGCTTCATTGAAAATAGCTCATCTGTAGCAAGGGGTTGACTATTTGCCGAGATGCTTTCTTTAATTCAAGATATTGGAATGATAAGATTCTGGAACACTAAAATTATTGGATCTCTTGTTGTTTGCAAGATAATGTTTTCATTCTATTCTCATAGGGTATATAAACTTCCTACACTGGTGATTACAACAAAAATCTAGAACACTGTTGAATTCCAGAATGTATAGAAGTTCAGAGTCCAAACAGAAATTGAACCAATAACAATGAAGACTGCTTTCTTTATAGTCAAATTCCCCAAATTTTAGTTCTGTCACAGAGTTTGAAGAACTCCAGAATTTTTCTCTAAAGATCAAGTCTCACAAAGGATCTGATGGGACTCCTCATGAAAGAAGATATACAGATGGAATGTGATAAGATGCTGAAATTTGTGTCATTATAGAAACAACAGTGAGCTATCACTTTACAGCTATGATAGTGGCCAAATCTGAAAAATCAACACCAAATGCTGGCAAGGATGTGGAATAACAGGAAGTTTTATTCATTTCTAGGGGAATGCAAATAGGTAGTTAGTTTTTTTTTTTAAATAAAATAAACATATTCTTACCATATATCCATCAATTGTATTCCTTGGTATTTATCTAAATGAGTTGAAAATTTATGTCCATGCAAAAACCTACACACATATGTTTATAACAGTTTTGTTTGTAATTGGCAAAATTTGGGAACAACCAAAATGTCTTTCATTAGGTAAATGGATAAATTTTGGTATATAAAGACAGTAGAATGTTATTCAGCACTAACAGAAATGAGCTACCAACCTGTGAAAAGACATGGAGGAACTTTAAATGCATATTACTAAGTGAAAGAAGCCAATTTGAGAAGGTGACATACTGTGGGATTCAAACTGTATGGCATTTTGAAGTGACAAAAGTATGGAGCAGTAAAAAAGGATCAGTGGTTGACAGAGGCTGGAAGAAGGGAAGGATAAATAAGTAGGATATAGAGAATATTTGGGGATTGTAAAAATACCCTGTATGGTACTATAATGGTGAACACTTGTCCGAACACATAGAATGTATGATACCAAGAGTGAACCCTCAGATAAAGTATGGAATGTGGGTGACAATGATGTGGCAATGTAGGTTTTTTGATTCATGATCATGATCAATTGTCACAACGATCAACTGTGACAAATGTGTTACTCTGGTGAGGAAATTTTATAGTGGGGGAGGTGGTGTATATATGAGAAGAGAAGGTATATGAGAAATCTCTCTACCATTCACTCAGTTTTGCTGTGAACCTAAAACTACTCTTTAAAAAGTTTACTTAGAAAAAGAATTTGAGATTTAGTTAAATGGCTGGATAGAAGATAAATATACATGACTATTTTTCTTTGTTCTAGCACTAAGCACTTAGACGTACAAATGGGAAAACTGTTCCATTTTCTCCATCTAGTTCACTTCAATTTACCTTGTTCTTTTTATAACTTTTTAAGACACTCCTGCCTCTTCTCCCAACCTACCTGTTCCTCCCTTGATCTTTTACCCTGGTTCACTTAAATCCTCTCCTCACCACTGTTTTATTTCATCTCCCTCTTCTCCACAGCCAAAGGAAGCTAAAGTTTAAAAAAATATATTCCTCTCCAAGTCAAACTTTCCTAAATGACAAAAATAACTGCTGTGGTTAGTATTTTTTTTTTTAAAATTAAAGTCATTGAATGTGGAAATACGATCCACAAATATTCATTGAGCATCCATTGTGTTCTCTCAACTATGAGTGGAGTCATGGCTTTCCCCTAATACATTTTATGTTTAAAAAAAGATACAGTTTCAGAATAAAATCTTAGTTCTTGATGATATAGATAATACTTTAAGATGTTTCAGCTTCTTTAGACCATAAACTTTATGATAGGTCTGTTATATTGGGAATCTGCTTTATCCATTGTAGATAAAGTAAAATGGCTGATGGGAAAGCAAACTGACTATTCAAAGATAGAATGCAACTAGAATTTTGGCACAAATACAGTGCTCCTCAAATGACTGACTTTGCAAACTTACTTCTAGAATTATTATCTTTTGAAATTGCTAAACTAAATTTAGGGAAATTTGAGAAATTTAAGAAAATTTAAGAAAAAATTGTCTAGGAAATAAATTTGACAGTCTTAGTTTTATGACCTAAAGTTATTTGTATTTTCTGAGTCTTCATTTCTTTAGTTGTAAAGAGAGACTAATAGTTATATGTCCCATATTTGGTTTTCATAAGGAAAAATGCAAGGAGATCCAACCAGTCCATTCTGAAGGAGATCAGCCCTGGGATTTCTTTGGAAGGAATGATGCTAAAGCTGAAACTCCAGTACTTTGGCCACCTCATGCGAAGAGTTGGCTCATTGGAAAAGACTCTGATGCTGGGAGGGATTGGGGGCGGGAGGAGAAGGGGATGACAGAGGATGAGATGGCTGGATGGCATCACTGACTCGATGGACGTGAGTCTGAGTGAACTCCGGGAGTTGGTGATGGACAGGGAGGCCTGGCGTGCTGCGATTCATGGGGTGGCAGACAGTCGGACATGACTGAGTGACTGAACTGAACTGAACTGAAGGAAAGATGAGATAATTATTCCAAGGTCCTTAGTATAGTATGTGGAGTTCAAAAATCATAAAGTTTTATTAATAATAATAAATTAGAAAATATGATAGGTGAATCCATTGCATTTAGCAATAGTTGTAAGTATAAGATACTCTAGTAGACATTACAAGGAATGTGTGAGGAGAAAATTAAAAAACTTTTCATGAATAAATAAACAAATTTAGTGGGCTTGCTTGGAGAAAGTTCATATTACAAAATGTTATTTCCAATGGAATATACAGACAATACAATTCTAATAAAAATTTAAATAACAAGAACTGTAGGGCATATTTATGTTTAGAATTTTATTATAAATGAGAGTTTTATTTGATTCTCTAGTCAAATGAGTTTAAATTAAACTTTGCTATTACTTAAAAAGCATGAACATAGCATTTGTTTAATTGAAATAATATACTTTTGCATTAACACAGTTCTGATGTGGAAGAAACTATTCACAAATGTTAGGTACTATTATAATTCTCTCAGTGACATTTAAATTCTAGGCATGCAGACTTTGAAGTAAAGTCAACAGAAATCATCATGAAAAGAGAAAATGGTTCACTAGGAACTGTAAAGCAATAAAACCAGAAAAATTAGAGTCAAAGTAAATATAAAATATTTGTAGTTCTTTTAAGGCCATTATTTGAATTAACTCAGAAAGTAAGTCTCTTGTCACAGAATATAATTTTGTAATGTACAGAATCGTGTATTTGGGAAATTCATTTTATAGAAATAGGCAGATTAGAGGCAAAAGGATGCATACAGAATGAAATCATTAATCACTGCTGCATTAAAAAGTCGTATTTTAACATCTGACTGGTTGAGAGATTTGGCTTAAATCAGTTTTAAAGCTTTTAGTAATAGCTGCTGCTGCTGCTGCTAAGTCACCTCAATTATGTCCCACTCTGTGTGACCCCATAGACAGCAACCTGCCAGGCTCCTCTTTCTTTTAAGGCCATTATTTGAATTAACTCAGAAAGTAAGTCTCTTGTCACAGAATATAATTTTGTAATGTACAGAATCGTGTATTTGGGAAATTCATTTTATAGAAATAGGCAGATTAGAGGCAAAAGGATGCATACAGAATGAAATCATTAATCACTGCTGCATTAAAAAGTCGTATTTTAACATCTGACTGGTTGAGAGATTTGGCTTAAATCAGTTTTAAAGCTTTTAGTAATAGCTGCTGCTGCTGCTGCTAAGTCACCTCAATTATGTCCCACTCTGTGTGACCCCATAGACAGCAACCTGCCAGGCTCCTCTGTCCCTGTGATTCTCCAGGCAAGAACGCTGGAGTGGGTTGCCATTTCCTTCTCCAATGCATGAAAGTGAAAAGTGAAAGTGAAGTTGCTCAGTCCTGTCCGACTCTTCACGACCCCATGGACTGCAGCCTACCAGGCTCCTCAGCCCATGGGATTTTCCAGGCAAGAGTACTGGAGTGGGGTGCCATTGCCTTCTCCTTAGTAATAGCATGGCCATACTATTGTTTTATTGGTATTTTACTTATATATTCAAGGCATATTAATTTGCCACCTGCTTGGTGATGATACGTATAAACTGCAAATACTTATCCAATAAGAGATGTGAATTTTCAGCATGAATGTGATTGATTAGAAAAAAGAGGTATTTGAGGATAACAGTTTTGGCTATACCTATTGAATATATAAATTATTGAGTGTAAAATTATGCACATAAGAACCTTTGTAAAAGTTATTACACACCCAAAGCATATCAACAGCTGTGGCACAATTCTGTGGGAGCTTCTTGTCTTAAACTGTTTGCCATTTGTGTTCCTTGGTTTAGTTCTGCTGGTCCTAAAAAAAGGTAATTTTTGTTTTTAAAAATGAGTTTGTAATAGAATGTGCTATGAGTCTACAAGTTTACTCAATTATGTACATGCTAGATTAGTTGTGAATATTTGCTATTCAGAAATGTCACAGCTGACGTTTTTTTTTTTCCTCATGAAGAAAAATACAAATCTAACAGATAAAAAATTATATTTCAAAAATGGGTAGATATTGACAATTTCATGTGGTTTAGGGAAGGCAATGGCACCCCACCCCAGTACTCTTGCCTGGAAAATCCCATGGACGGAGTAGCCTGGTGGGCTGCAGTCCATGGGGTCGCTAACAGTCGGACAGACTGAGCGACTTCACTTTCACTTTTCTCTTTCATGCACTGAAGAAGGAAATGGCAACCCACTCCAGTATTCTTGCCTGGAGAATCCCAGGGATGGGGGAGCCTGGTGGGCTGCCATCTATGGGGTCACACAGAGTCGGACACGACTGAAGTGACTTAGCAGCAGCAGCAGCAGCAATCTAATATACCAGAAGAGCTATAACCATATGCAAGCTTTGGTGTTCTATGTTCATTTGAATGACTGAGAGGCTCACAAAGTTGGCTAATTAGTTGTCATTTTTTCTCAGTATTGAACTCATCCAATGAACAGCCACATTGCAAAGATAAGTACATTATTTCTGATACATGCTAAGTCACTTCAGTCGTGTCTGACTCTTTGTGAACCTAGGCACTGTAGCCTGCCAGGCTCCTCTGTCCATGGGATTCTACAGGCAAAAATACTGGAGTGGGTTGTCATGCCCTCCTCCAGGGCATCTTTCCGACCTCATCTCTATGTCTCCTGCATAGGTAGGTGGGTTATTTACCACTAGTGCCACTTGGGAAGCCTGTTATTTGATCGTATTGCTTTACTTGAAAGGAAAGTTGGATGAAGGAAAATAAGTCTCTGAGGATGCAGTGATAAAATGAATAATCTTTCATGGTTTCCTTCTATAAATATCTATTTGAGATAACAAAAGAGACTGTTCTTTGGATTTTTTCAATCCGCTGTTGTTTCAATCCGCTATTTTGACCCCTGATAGCTTGATATGTTGAACCAGATTTTCTATTTGCTCACATTAGGATCATTCTACATCTTATTACCTCTATCTATCACATAAAACAACCAAAAAATCCAGTGTTCTAATTCACAGGTCCACTGGAAATTGGGGACCTTTGGAAACAAGCTTTCTCATTCTTTAATGAAAGTTAACCTCCTTTATTGTGTAAGTCTTGGGGTTATGTTATTTCTGTTTTCTTTGAAGAAATCTACTTCAGAATTGTCCCAGGAAAGGATAATTAATTAATTAATAATTACAACTCTAAATTATGATTACAACTCAAACCCCTGAAATTTAGCAAGGGCTGGCTCCTTCTGTTTTTTCTTTTCCAAAGCAAAATCTGACATAACAGTTAAGTGACTTATAGATTTGTGGATTCACAGAAATATGGTCAAAAAAGAACTTAGAAGTGATTGAGCCTAGCTTTTTCTTTTTTCTTTTCCTTTCTTTTGGATGAGGAATTGAAAATCTCTGGATCACTCAGCTAGTATTAAGGCCATGACACCAGATAAAGTCTTCTGACCTTATGTTTTATGCTAAGGAATACTAGAGAATTCTGAAAAATGTTCTGAGAAGACTCTAGTTAAATTGGATGGTAAAGCATATGCTTCAAATAATGCTTTTTACTCATTCTAATTGTAGGCTTGAGTTTTTGGTCCTTGAGAACAGCTATGAAGTGAAATGAAGTGGAAGTTGCTCGGTCATGTCTGACTCTTTGTGACCCATAGACTATACAGTCTGTGGAATTCTCCAGACAAGAATACTGGAGTGGGGACCCTTTCCCTTCTCCAGGGGATCTTTCCACCCCAGGGATCGAACCCAGGTCTTCTGCATTGTGGGCGGATTCTTTACTGACTGAGAACAGCTATAAGTCTTCATTAATTTTAGAGACTTCCTGGAGAATTGTGATCATGGCAGTTAGAGTCCTGATCTGGTGAGTGATGGGGAACATGCAAATTCCCTATGTTGTTTAACATATTGTGTAAGTAACAGTTGTTCCCTGGTTTCTCAGAGAGTCCCTGAGGGAAGCCCATTGGATTGTGTTTTGCTGTGATCAAAGGAAGCTCTACAACAGGAGGGGCTTCAGAGTGATAATCCGGTTGAGGATGTTTAAGGGACACCCTCTTAAGCTGTATCATTAATTTGGGTTTTATACTGATTTGAAATAGCATTGAAAGAGCTGATGAAGATTACCAAGGGGATCAATTTCCTTCCAAGCTACCACTTCCTGTTGGCTCTGCTGCAATAACTGTTGGCTTCAATCTAACTCTCACTGGACATTGAACCCAAAGGTCCTCCTGGATTCTAGTCTAAGCAGTAACTGCAGCATTTTTTTTTTTTTTAAGGAATGAAGCTCATTAACATTCTATTTAAACATAATTATACTACCACAGTTCTTGCAAAATAAATGTAGACCATCACTGCATCAATTTGTATTATTATATGTATAAAATAGTTTCTGTTCATTGTGTTTTCTTGAAAGTGTTTTGCTCTTGTTTGAGTCCAGGGAAATGAGAAGCCGTTTCTGAATAGCATTCTATCAATATAAGATTGCTTTTTACAGGATAGTTAAGGATACAAGTTATTTCTAACAGGAAGTTTTAGGAAAATGAGACAAGAGAGATGTGGCATACAACTGATTAGCATTTAGAAAGTACTGAATTAAAGTCTCAAAGTGTTTGCATGTTACTTGGGCCAGGTCACTTATATGTGTAACCACTTAACATGGGGCTTTTTACTAGTGATGAGAATGGAAGTGATTCCAAGATAGAGGCTCTAGGAAGCTTGGTTTATTCTCCAGCATTCTTGGGCTTGGCAAAATAGTATGAGGCTCAGAGCCAGTCTACTAGGGTCTAAAAATAAAAAGGTTTAGCTAACATTCATACTTTTAAGTATTGTTATATCCACTTAATAAGCAGCTCACACCTACCTCACCATGAGGAGCTATTTGAGAGGGCAAATATGCCCACCAGAGGTGACCTCTCAGCCTAAATATATCTTTTCTCTCAAACATTTACAATTCTATCTGTAAAACATTTTTTTTCAGTCGCAAAAGAGTTGATTTATCTTTAAAAATAAGTGCCCCATGCTTCCAAGTGCTCAGTGATAAATGAGGTTGGATTGCAGATGTGATTCTTTGCTAAGTTTGAGACTTCTTGTCAGAGTTTTCTATAGAATATCTGACATCATTATTTAAGGAAACTCAGGAATGTGCCTCTTGTTATTTTTAGAGACATATCAGGAATTTCTTTGAGGAAAGCTTTAATAGACACTGACACTAAAGTTAGAATAACTTTGAAAGCAAGTAATGGAAAATGTTCAGAAGAGAGAACAGTAGTTGAATAAGAAAAATAAAGTTTTAGGGAAGTCCCTGGCATCATAGAAAAGCAGTTTATTATCTCATTAATAATCCTGCAAATTAAAGTTAAAGGTCTTTTTTAGCCTACTATTTTGGTAAAAGTGAAAACAAAAATGCTGTTGACTGTTGTTGAAGGGTTTAGGTACTCTCGAAACAATCTAAATGGTAATTTGGGAAAAGTTTCAGAAATGTACCTCATCTCAGACTCAAAAAGACCTCTTAGAGGAATTTATCCTAAGGAAATAAATATTTGCAACAGGATTTCATCATAAAGATTTTCATTACAGTATTCTCTTTATTATTGAAAAATGCAAATAAATAGCCTGTCTTATAGTAGAGATTGACTAAATAAATTCTGATATAATGCATATAAAACACAAAATGTAATTCCACTAAAATATTAAGATACTTGCTATGATTATTTATTGACATAGACATTCATATATTAATGAAAAAGCAGCTTAAAAGGCAGTGTGAATCAATGAAAATGTATAGAAGGGTATACAACTGACTTTGTTCCTTTTTGAAAGTAAGCTATAGATTTTATTCTGATTTCACCAGATTTTCTGTTAGTGTCCTTTTTCTTTTTTTACTAAAGTATCGTTAATTTGAAATGTTGTGTTAGTTTCAGGTGTATAGCACAGTGATTCAGTTTTATACGGTGGCTCAGATGGTAAAAATAATCTTCCTGCAATTCAGAAAACCTGAGTTCGATCCCTGTGTCAGGAAGATCCCCTGGAGAAGGGAATGGCAACCTACTCCAATATTCTTGCCTGGAAAATCCCATGGACAGAGGAGCCTGGCAGGCTAGTCAGTAGGGTCACACAGAGTCGGACATGACTCAAGTAACTTAACATATATTATATATATATATATATATATATATATATATATGAATCTGAAAAAGAATATATATTCTTTTCCCTTATCAGATCATATCAGTTCAGTCTCAGTCATGTCTGACTCTTTGTGACTCCATGACTTGCAGCACACCAGACCTCCCTCTCCAACACCAGCTCCTGGAGCCTACCCAAACTCATGTCCATTGAGTCAGTGATGCCAAACAACCATATCATCCTCTGTCATCCCCTTCTCCTCCTGCCCTCAATCTTTCCCAGCATCAGGGTCTTTTCAAAAGAGTCAGCTCTTCGCATCAGGTGGCCAGAGTATTGGAGTTTCAGCTTCAACATCAGTCCTCCCAATGAACACCCAGGATTGATCTCCTTTAGGATGGACTGGTTGGATCTCCTTGCAGTCCACGGGACTCTCAAGAGTCTTCTCCAACACCACAGTTAAAAAGCATCAACTTTTCGCTTATTGGTTATTGCAAATAATGTGTATATTTCCTATGCTATATAGTAGTAGATCCTTGTCAGTTATCTATTTTATATATAGTAGTATGTATATGCTGTTATATATATATATATATATATATATATATATATGAATCTGAAAAAGAATATATATTCTTTTCCCTTATCAGATCATATCAGTTCAGTCTCAGTCATGTCTGACTCTTTGTGACTCCATGACTTGCAGCACACCAGACCTCCCTCTCCAACACCAGCTCCTGGAGCCTACCCAAACTCATGTCCATTGAGTCAGTGATGCCAAACAACCATATCATCCTCTGTCATCCCCTTCTCCTCCTGCCCTCAATCTTTCCCAGCATCAGGGTCTTTTCAAAAGAGTCAGCTCTTCGCATCAGGTGGCCAGAGTATTGGAGTTTCAGCTTCAACATCAGTCCTCCCAATGAACACCCAGGATTGATCTCCTTTAGGATGGACTGGTTGGATCTCCTTGCAGTCCACGGGACTCTCAAGAGTCTTCTCCAACACCACAGTTAAAAAGCATCAACTTTTCGCTTATTGGTTATTGCAAATAATGTGTATAGTTCCTATGCTATATAGTAGTAGATCCTTGTCAGTTATCTATTTTATATATAGTAGTATGTATATGTTAATCCCAAACTCCTAATTTATACCCCTCTTCCTCTTTGGTAACCATAAATTTATTTTCTGTTTAATAGTCTGCATATGTTTTATAGATAAGTTCATTTGTATCTTAGTTTAGATTTCACATGTAAGTGATATGGTATGATTCTTGTCTCTCTCTGTCCAGCTGACTTCACTTAATGTGATCATCTCTAGGTCCATCCATCTTGCTGCAAACAGCATTACTTCACTATACTTATGGCTAATATTCCATACCACATTTTCTTTATCAACTCATCTGTCATGGGTATCTGGGTTCCTTCCATGTCTTGTCTATTGTAAATAGTGCTCCTGTGAATATTGTGGTGCATGTTCTTTTATTTTCCGGAATGTGGTTCAGGATACCATACTGCATTCAGTTGTCATGTCTTGTTAGGCCCTGCCAAGCTGTGGCAGTTCCTCAGTCTTTCCTGTTACTCAACACCTTGACACTTTCCAAGGGCAATGGCTGGGTGTTTTGTAGAATATGTCTTAATTGGAATTTGTCCTGTTAGGTTGGAGTTATGGATTTGGGGAAGAACACTACAGAATTTAAGTGCCATTCTCATCTCATCCTATGAGAAAGTACATGGCAGCGATCTGAGAGCTGGGAGATGGCATGGAGATGGCTGGGGTTAGGTAGTGTCTCCCTGGGTTTCTCAAACAAGTTTGTGCTGTTAGCAATTTCACTATAAAGCGTATCCTGTAAGTAAGTCTCACTTTACGGAGAGGCATTCTCTAACTGTGTGATGAATATGAACCAAGCAACTAGAATTTTCTGGACAGAATTTCCTAGCTAAGAGAGTTCTGGAGACAGGAGAGGAATGAGCTGACTCTTTGTACACTATTGTTTCCTGGAAATGTGGCCACGGATTCATTCCTGACTCCCACCAAATTCCTCCTGTGCCCCAAACTGCATTTTGGTTCATTCTCTGCAAAACAAAAACTACCAAAATCTGCTTCCAACATTACCACTTTGAAGTTGACATACTGAGTTGAAAGAGATACTGGGCTTTGATGATGTATTTTTTGCACATTCAAAAGTTAACTTCCTTAACTTATAGAGAACTGCTATTCATATTTAACAAAAGTGGGCAAGTGATATGTTTATATAATTAATAGCAGAGGAAATAAAACTGTCATTAACACATTTAAAATAATATTCAATATCTGAATAAGATAAATGTAAATCAAAATGACAGTGATAACATTAAGAAGTTATTAGAATAGCAAAGAATGCTTGATTCTAAACTATTTTCACAAAGGTTCGGGGAAACAGATGCTTCTCATTGTTCATGAAAGAGTAAATTGGTACAACTACTATTGAGAGCAATTAGACATTATGTCTCAGCAAAAAAAATAATAATTTGACCCAGTAGTTCCACTTTTATGTTGTACATTTAGTATGTATCCTTTTTTACAATAAATATTGTTGATATGCTAGCATGTAAAATGTATATATTGTAACCCAGGTTTCCCATGTTGCAGGTGGATTTTTTTACCCTCTGAGTCACCAGGGAAGCCCAAGAATACTGGAGTGAGTCACCTATCCCTTCTCCAGGGGAACTTCCCAACCCAGGAATTGAACTGGGGTCTCCTGCATTGCAGGCGGATTCTTTACCAGCTGAGGTACTAGGGAAGCCCCTAATAGTCTTTGTAGCAAGAGAAATATTGGGTTGGCCAAAAAATTCACTCAGTTTTCAGTAGAAATAAAAGACACATTTTCATTTTCACCAAGAACTTTAATGAACAGTATATCCATTAACCAAATGACCCTTTTGGCCAGCCGAATAAATTGCTCCGTCAGCATACAGCAAATGCTAAGAACTCTATGTGTACCATTAAGGGAAAAATCTCCAGCATATTTTGTTGAGTTTGAAGAAAGCCAAAAGTAAAACAGGGCAGACTGCTGGTTTAGTCACTAAGTCTTGTCTGACTCTTGTGACCCCATGGACTGTAGCCTTCCAGGCTCCTCTGTCCTTGGGATTTCCATGGAGCAGACTAACATGTAAGATATACTGCTGTTTGTACAGAAAATAAATATTTTATATGTTATTTTAATATTGTTAGGTTCTTTCCAATAGGATACACAAGAAACTAGTAACAGTAATTGTACCTGCAGAAAGGAATTGGACGGCTGAGGTCAAAGGTGCATGGAGGCTTATTTTTCACTACATACTGGTCAGCACCTTTTGAATTTTCTACCTTTTACATGTATAACCTATTCAAAAGTAAGTAGCACTTTTTAAATCAAAAACAAACCAAACAAATGATCTACCACCTCTTATTTTGAAGAGTAGAGCAAATATACATTTTGGAACTGAGCCTGAAGGCTTAATTTCTGTTCTCCTATCTACCACTCATGATCTACAACTCATTTTGTGTCATGGTTAATTTTATGAGTTAACTTGACTGGGCCACAGGGTGCCCAGATATTTGGTCAGATATTATTCTGAGTGTGACTGTGGGGATGTTTTTGGCTGAGATTGAAGTTTGAAATGGTAGACTGAGTAAAGAAGATTGTCCTCTCTAATGTGGGTGTGCCCCATCCAATTGGTTGAAGGTAGACTCTCCTGACAATAAAAAGGAACTTCTCCTGCCTGACAGCCTTAGTTATGCAAGGACATTGTCTCCCCCACCCCCAATTTTGTAGTCTAATTGAAAATTAGGCTCTTCCTGGGTCTTGAGCCTGTTGGCCTTAGCACTAGAACTATACCTTTGGCTCTCCATGTCTCAGGCTTCTGGACCTGAGCTGGAATTACATCGTCAGTTCTCCTGGATTCTCAGCT
Source organism: Oreotragus oreotragus (assembly GCA_006410675.1). NCBI lineage: Eukaryota > Metazoa > Chordata > Mammalia > Artiodactyla > Bovidae > Oreotragus > Oreotragus oreotragus. The sequence goes on along the minus strand of SJYX01012035.1, from coordinate 507,625 downwards.
GCTGTCTGTAGCTTTGACTTGTCAGCCTCCATAACCAGTAAGTCAATTTCTTATCATCTCTTTCTAGTATATATAATATCACATCCAAAGGAGATCACATGTGTGTGTATAAAATATTTATGTTTCCCATTTATCCTGTTCTTCTTCTCTGGAAAAAACCCAATACACTTTGGAAAAGTACCAAAATAACAGAGATAACAACAGCCTCTCAGTGGTTCAATTGTCTGTATAAAATGAGAGACTTACACTAGAACAACCACATATTCTCTTGTAGACTTCTTATAATACAGTCATTTCTCTGTGGATGATCCTTGAGCCTGAGTTCTAATTCGCTCTCTGCTTACTGATTATTTTCTGTAAGTAGTATGCTCAGCATATCCCAAACTGAGCATGTCTGTCAGCAAAGTTGTTTTCCTCTCTTCTGTTACTTTCAGTGGCATCAGTTCCTGTTGTAGGAATTACCATATTTGAGCTTGCCCCTTCTCTCTGGACAAGGTAATACTTTGATATTTGTGATGGCAATCAAACAACTACAGAATACCAAGAGAAGAGGCAAATCAAAGGCTTATGCTCACTCTCAACTCTGAATAAAGTACAATACCAAGTAACACAGAAGTGCCGTACAGAATTCTTCAGTTGTTTGAACAGTTCTGTGTTCTAGAGTTTATATCCATCTCCAGGCAATGGAAGAATATCACCAGAGGTTTGCTTAAGCCTTGTATGAGGGTCTCTGTTGAGACTACTCATCTGTAGCTGTGCTCAAGAGAGCAAGACAGCCATTTTATTGTCTTGCTCATAGGAAAAACACTGAACACTTAAATAGCAAATAACAATCTTCTTTTACCTTGGTATATCTGTCTTATGAACAGTTAATAAGACCTCATTTTATTATTAACAATTTATGCTTCCTACAACAAGGAAATGATTATTTCATCATCTTTCCAGGGGTCTTGTCTCCTTTGTGAAGGATTCCTCAGAAATTCTATTATAAAATGTTACCAACATTCTGATTTGTCTTTTGTTTATCCCTCTTTCTCAGTCTGATGCCCAATCCTTGTGATGTCCCCTTTGAGATGAATTTATCCTAAGGGCTCCATAACTGCTTCTCTATGTTGGAACCTCAGCATTTCCTGTCCAGATTTCTGCAACAAACATTCAGAAATATCCTTTAATTCTGACTCTACCACTACAAATCCATGCTCCATTCCCATTATTTCATGACTAATTTGCTCTAAATCCTGCTTTTTTTTTTTCTTTCTGTCATTCAATTGCTGAGAAATCCTGCAGTGAATCCAGAGTTCAAAGTCATCCAAGTTGTGTTAGTTGCTCAGTTGTGTCTGATTCTTTGTGATCCCATTGGCTATAGCCCCAACAGGCTCCTCTGTCCATGGGATTCTCCAGGCAAGAATACTGAAGTGGGTTGCCATTTCCTTCTCCAGGGGATCTTCCTGACCCAGGGATTGAATCTGGGTCTCCTGTATTGCAGGCAGATTCTTTATCATCTGAGCCACCAGGGAAGTCTGAGTTGTATGGAGTATCTGTAATCAATTCCACTTCCCATACTCTATCAATATCTTATTATTCCACCTAATAAACCACAAAGACTTGCTAATTTTATGATTAAACTTTCTGTTCTCTTAATATTCATTCTCTGAAGTGCAGACACAATTTAGATAGATATACAACTTCATAAATGTAAATATATAACTTGATAGATATTTAAGTCAAAAGTTAAAACTATATGTATTCAGATGGGCAAGGGTTGGAAATAATTTTGTCTCTTCCTAAGCTATATAAATCTGGATAAGTTCAAATATTTAACCTTGAATTTTTCTGAGGATTAAATGATAGAAAATATTTAAGTTGTCTAACATTGTCTGGCATATAAGTTCAGTTCAGTTCAGTTGCTCAGTCATGTCCGACTCTTTGCGACCCCATGAATCACAGCACGCCAGGCCTCCCTGTGCATCACCAACTCCCAGAGTTCACTCAGACTCACGTTCATCGAGTCTGTGATGCCATCCAGCCATCTCTTCCTCGGCCGTCCCCTTCTCCTCCTGCTCCCAGTCCTTCCCAGCATCAGAGTCTTTTCCAATGAGTCAACTCTTCGCATGAGGTGGCCAGAGTACTGGAGTTTCAGCTTTAGCATCATTCCCTCCAAAGAAATCCCAGGGTTGATCTCCTTCAGAATGGACTGGTTGGATTTCCTTGCAGTCCAAGGGACTCTCAAGAGTCTTCTCCAATACCACACTTCAAAAGCATCAATTCTTTAGCACCCAGCTTTCTTCACAGTCCAACTCTCACATCCATACATGACCACAGGAAAAACCATATAGTACTTAATAAATTAATGCATATTTCCTTATTTTTAGTTTTGTTTTCTTTCTGTTTTTCAAACTGCAGTAGTCTGGGTTCAGTCAGGGGAGAGAGATCAACCGCAAGTTAAACATGTATAGTTAATATGAAGAATTATTAATTATGATAAAAGATGAACTATATAATTTAAAGAAACTTGGCATGTTACCCTGGGGTTGAGGGAGAGTAACCAAGAAAGGATAAGCTTGGAAGAGTTTTAGATCTGCTGGAGGAGGTGGAGTTCCAGCCCACTTGACAGCAGTAGTGTTTATAGGTTTGGGTAGGCTGGTCTGGTCTGGAGTTCCTGGGCAAACAAGGGGCCAGGAAAGCAGGCCTGTGAGCAGGAAGTCAACAGCTGGTGACATGGATGTGCAGCAAGTCTTGTAGAAGGCATTTACAGCATGCAGGCTTGCATGGGTGTGGGGCATAAATGACTGCTTGGTGTGTGACCCTCCAGGATACAGATAGTTGCTAGCAGACTACACTGGGGATTCCCAGGGCCTGGAGTACAGGAGGCCTTCAGAGCAAAGGATTCTGTGCGTGTGTTTGTGTGGGGGGNACTCTATCAATATCTTATTATTCCACCTAATAAACCACAAAGACTTGCTAATTTTATGATTAAACTTTCTGTTCTCTTAATATTCATTCTCTGAAGTGCAGACACAATTTAGATAGATATACAACTTCATAAATGTAAATATATAACTTGATAGATATTTAAGTCAAAAGTTAAAACTATATGTATTCAGATGGGCAAGGGTTGGAAATAATTTTGTCTCTTCCTAAGCTATATAAATCTGGATAAGTTCAAATATTTAACCTTGAATTTTTCTGAGGATTAAATGATAGAAAATATTTAAGTTGTCTAACATTGTCTGGCATATAAGTTCAGTTCAGTTCAGTTGCTCAGTCATGTCCGACTCTTTGCGACCCCATGAATCACAGCACGCCAGGCCTCCCTGTGCATCACCAACTCCCAGAGTTCACTCAGACTCACGTTCATCGAGTCTGTGATGCCATCCAGCCATCTCTTCCTCGGCCGTCCCCTTCTCCTCCTGCTCCCAGTCCTTCCCAGCATCAGAGTCTTTTCCAATGAGTCAACTCTTCGCATGAGGTGGCCAGAGTACTGGAGTTTCAGCTTTAGCATCATTCCCTCCAAAGAAATCCCAGGGTTGATCTCCTTCAGAATGGACTGGTTGGATTTCCTTGCAGTCCAAGGGACTCTCAAGAGTCTTCTCCAATACCACACTTCAAAAGCATCAATTCTTTAGCACCCAGCTTTCTTCACAGTCCAACTCTCACATCCATACATGACCACAGGAAAAACCATATAGTACTTAATAAATTAATGCATATTTCCTTATTTTTAGTTTTGTTTTCTTTCTGTTTTTCAAACTGCAGTAGTCTGGGTTCAGTCAGGGGAGAGAGATCAACCGCAAGTTAAACATGTATAGTTAATATGAAGAATTATTAATTATGATAAAAGATGAACTATATAATTTAAAGAAACTTGGCATGTTACCCTGGGGTTGAGGGAGAGTAACCAAGAAAGGATAAGCTTGGAAGAGTTTTAGATCTGCTGGAGGAGGTGGAGTTCCAGCCCACTTGACAGCAGTAGTGTTTATAGGTTTGGGTAGGCTGGTCTGGTCTGGAGTTCCTGGGCAAACAAGGGGCCAGGAAAGCAGGCCTGTGAGCAGGAAGTCAACAGCTGGTGACATGGATGTGCAGCAAGTCTTGTAGAAGGCATTTACAGCATGCAGGCTTGCATGGGTGTGGGGCATAAATGACTGCTTGGTGTGTGACCCTCCAGGATACAGATAGTTGCTAGCAGACTACACTGGGGATTCCCAGGGCCTGGAGTACAGGAGGCCTTCAGAGCAAAGGATTCTGTGCGTGTGTTTGTGTGGGGGGAGGGGGCGGGGAGAAGGGAAGAGTGGGTTGTGGTTTCTGTGTCTATAGCACCAAGGAAAGGATACTGACATTCATAAGATGCAATGTCACAGAGGGACCATGCTCTAGGCCAGTGGCTGGGCAGGCTCCACAGGATGTTTTCACAGCCACAAGGCTGACCCCCTGGCCCTTGCAGGAAATTGCAGAAAGCTTCTTCCTCTGGTGATATCTCCCGAATGCCATCTACTGAGAAGGCTTGACACTGTGTTACTGTCCAGGATTCTTGGTCTTCCCCAATAAATAGAAATTGACTAGAGGCGAGAAAAAAAAATTCGGGCAAGATTTGTTGGGCCTGCTACAGCATGACAGAGAGAACAAACAGGTTCCCTTGCTTGCTCACTCCCCAGAGGGGCGAGCTTGTTCCTTATATGGAGTGATAGTAAGGGTATGTCCAGGGGTCAGGCCAGAAAGGTGTCTTAGGTGTTTTGCTAACCCATCTGGTGGTGGTGTTGAGTGAAGGGGGATATGTACTTCTTTAGCTGCCAAAACCTGTTTTTACTCCAGGCTCTTCAAAAGTAGAAGCTGGGTTTTTTGGGTCACTTTTGTATCTTTTGAGTCCAGAATTTGTCCCAGCTGTTCATGCACACAGTTATTTTTAGTCCCAAACAGTTTCTTTGTATTTTGTTGCTGGAGGAGAGGTGTGTCCAGGTGCAAGCATTGCTACACTGCGGCAAAGGATCCCAGGTCCCAGGCTTGTCTCAATTGTACTTGCTTTAAAGACAAAGACTTATAATAATTGTCTGGTTTATCACAGAGTATACAGTGAAGTGTGTATTCGAAGCTGACAAGCAATATTTTGATAACTGGCACAGATCTATACTATAAAACCAATTAGCAATGTCTAATTAAGATGTAACTTTTCCCTCATCATATTTTGTCTGAAGAAGTGGTAGGCCTTTCCTGTTGGGAGGTAATGTTTCCAAATGATTAACCAGGAATCCAGCAGATATTGCTTCACTTTGTAATAGCTGAGTCAGGGTTTGAATACAAATGCAAGTTTTATTTATGGAGTTATATGTTAAACGTGCTTAGCACCATTTTGTGTATTGGTTTATTCCAAAGAAGATGGAAACTGCATTTGGCAAGGGTTGCAAAGAGTAGGACATGACTGGGCGACTTCACTTTACATCAAGAATACATGTGAAATATCCAAATAGTCTTTCTGTGGGCCCTTAGTTTTTTAAAACTGTAATTTACTACTTTTTGTGTATTAATTTCTTTTAGAATTACAGTTACTCTTCTGTTGTTAAGAAAACATGCTTCCACAGCAGGCTGCAACATTTCCACACTTGTCCCTGGCCTCAGATTTCTATCCTTTAGGGTATGTGATCTTATTTCTTCTGTGCTTTGGTGAGAGCATCAGGTTCTTTTTCTTAGCTTGACTATGGTTTCTCTCTTGCTGTCTGAGCAAAGTGTCTTACAGATTTGAACCCATTCACTGCTCATCAAAACAGGCCAAGCTCAATCAATAAAGTTTGATTTTTATGTCCTTCTTCCTTTAAAGGTATGCCTATAGCCTAGAAATCCATCTGATGAGAGATACTAGTAACTTTTCATTCTTTGCTGGAGTCATTTTCCTGTGATTTTGTCTATGGCTGGGGTCACCTCTTATACACAATTTGACCTCATCAGCCTATAGGTACAATAACTTCCCACCTTCTTTTACTTAGGGGCTCAACGAGGTTACTGTAAAGTGGAAAAGTGGGTTTGAACTCACGCGTATGTATGCTATTTCAGTTGTATCGGACTCTGTGACCTGTACTCTATTAATTGTGTGATTTTCTGAAAAGTGAAGGATAATTTATTATGTGGAAATGCTTTACACAGATTATAGGAATTAAAATGTAAAAATGCAATGCAGAGATTCTGGATGATAATATTGAAGCTGACGGTGATGATTCTGTGATGACAGTGATGGTCGGAATTATCTAGACAAATCTGCATTAAACTTCTATTTTCTGCTTCCTAGGGAGAATAGTTCAGATTTTATCTTAGTTTTTCTCTCCTGCTACTTCCCACTTTGTAGTTATTTGATTTTTTTGTCATATGTCATCCATGGAATTTTTGTAGGCTCTACATAAGACAGAAGATAGTATGATTTCACAACAGCTGGTTTCTAGGTCCACTTAGATATCTCATATCTAGTACATTTACAATTTAATATTTAATATTAGAAATATGTTTATATTGATTTTAAACAACAGAGAAAAGTGAGAAGAGTTATAATTTAATAGATCTAAGAACTATTGGAGACGAAAACTACAAGTAGTTAGTTCAAACTGACATCAATTCCTCATGAGATGAAGAGATATAAATGTATTTGAGAACACTGATTTCATGTTCATGAAAGGGTTATAAACTTTTCATCTTCATAAGTGGATTTAATATTAGACTTTTCATGTATAGCAGTTGTTTTGTTGTCTAGTTGTGAAGTTGTGTTCAACTCTTAAACCCCATGAGCTGCAGCGCAACAGGCGTCTCTGTATTCCATTATCTCCTGGAGTATGCTCAAACTCACATCCATTGAGTTGGTGATACCATCCAACCATCTCATCTTCTGTGGCCACCTTATCCTCTCCTCTCAGTCTTTCCCAGCATCAGGGTCTTTCCCAGTGAGTCAGCTCTTTGCATCAGGTGGACAGAGTATTGCGCTCTAGCATCAGTCCTTCCAATGAATATTCAGGGTTGATCTCCTTTTGGATTGACTGGTTTGATCTTTTTGCAGTCCAAGGAACTCTCAAGAGTCTTCTCCAGAACTACAATTCGAAGTTATCGATTCTTTGGCATTTAGCCCTTTTATGGTCCAATTGTCACATCCATACGTGACTACTGGAAAAACCATAGCTTTGACTATATGGACCTTTGTTGGCAAAGTGATGTCTCTGCTTTTTAATTTGCTGTCTAGGTTTTTCATAACTCTTCTTCCAAGGAGTAAGAATCTTTAATTTCATGGCTGCAGTCATGGTGAAGTTGCATGGTGAAATTGCAGTCACCATTTGAAGTGATTTTAAAGCCCAAGAAAATAAAATCTGTTACTGTTTCCACTTTTCCCCCTTCTATTTGCCATGAAATGATGGGACTGGATGTTATGATCTTAGTTGTTTGAATGTTGAGTTTCAAGCCAGTTTCTGTTTCATCCTATTCGAGAGGTTCTTTAGTTCCTTTTCACTTATTAATAATTGTATCTTTTGTGAACAAAAACTTAGCCCCTGTTTTCTGGAAGAGTAAATTTTGACTTTTCCTTGCTTAATCTGTTTCTTTGGCTGCTTTTGTCTTTATAATCACACATAATGGCCAGCCTCAGAATGCTGTCCCTCTCCTTGACTGTTAAGCTAAAGTGCCTTTGTTCAGAACCCTGTCCACTTGGACATGGCTAGAAGAAAGAAATTAACAAACCCTGCCACCTAAGGCTTACCATTCTAGGAGATTCTTGCAAGATTAAGTGGCCTTTTTATTTTGTTTCCTCACCTCCCCCAACCTCTGATCCATAAAAGATGCTGGCATCCAGACTCAGACAAAATGTTTTTTTATTAGTCTGCCATCTTCTTGGTCAGCCAGCTCTCCTAATAAAGTCATCTTCCTTGCCTCAACACCTCATCTCTTGGATTCATTGGCCTATCGTGCCATAAGCAGAGCAACCTTGGACTCAGTAACATGCTGAGGTTAGTGGTTAATTCCCTATTGATATTTAAGGTGAACAGAGTTAGGCCCAGTTCCTAGATGAGTAAATCTGAATGCAGATTGCAGTTTGTGCCTGATAACAACAAAGCTTAAAAGTCCCCTACATAGAAACCTTCAATTGAGTTCTTTCAAAAAGGTAAACATGCATTTTCATGTCTATTTGTAAGATAGTTCAAGTTGTCTTGCATATTTTTGAAAGTACTGTGCTGCAAGATTAAAAATATTTTCTTTATTTTTTGTATATTATTTTCATGAAACGTATCATAAACCTATTACAGTATGGTGCTATATATAGCCAGCTGTGCTAGTTAGGTACCTCGGCTAATTTTGTTTGAATTACAAACTGGACTTAAGGACACTCTCTGAACAGAATTCATTTGTATGTAGGGAACTTAGTGTATGTTCAGATCCATCTTTGGTTATGCCTCTCTCATCCTGGTGGTGGTGGTTTAGTCACTAAGTTGTGTCTGACCCTTGTATTATGACCACAAGGACTGTAAGCCCACTAGGCTCCTCTGTCCATGGGATTTGCCAGGTGAGAATACTAAAGTGGGTTGCCATTTTCTTCTTTAGGAGATCTTCCCGACCCAGGAATTCAACATGTGTCTCCTGCTTGGCAGGTGTATTTTTTACCACTGAGCCACCTGGGAAGCCCTGTCTCATCCTATCCATCTTTAAATATAAGAAACAGTAATTAGAGTAAAAAACAACACTTGTGGACATAATATGTTGAATTAAGCATGTAAAAACTGCCTTCTATAAAGTCAATAATTATAGGAAAATAATTCTCAAATCAAAATAATATGCAGATTTATTTTTAAAATATAAATTTATTTATTTTAATTGGAGGTTAATTACTTTACAATATTGTATTGGTTTTGCCATACATCAACATGAATCCACCACAGGTATACACGTGTTCCCCATCATGAACCCCCCTCCCTCCTCCCTCCCCGTACCATCCCTCTGGGTCATCTCAGTGCACCAGCCTCAAGCATCCAGTATCATGCATTGAACCGGGACTGGCGATTTGTTTCACATATGATATTATACATGTTTCAATGCCATTCTCCCAAATCATCCCACCCTCGCCCTCTCCCGCAGAGTCAAGATTGTTCTATACATCTGTGTCTTTTTTGCTGTCTCGCATACAGGGTTATCATCACCATCTTT